>OY821518.1:23775226-23924704 GCA_963682025.1 Cordilura impudica
TTTAACTTTATGTGAAATAAGTAGCACAACGCAGTTATTATAGTCAATACCTTTCTAACGATGCATTTGAATTAAAATATGTAAGAGTGTTAAATTCGGCTATGCTGAATATATACTACCGTCCACCCGTGTTATGAACACATTTTTATAAACAATGATGTTTAAAATGAATAAGATAGTGGACAAAAATTTTAGGTAATTTCGTACTTTATTTAATTGAAAGCACTTACTAAAAGCAATCTGCTTAAATATAAAAAAAATATAAAATATAAAATTATATTTTTGTTTGTTTACGGAGAGTAAAAGTGTCTCTTCTGTTGATTTCACAGATGCGCAGTGGCTCATTTAGCTAAAACCCGTGGCAAAAATAAAAAAATTCGACTACAATATTTTGTGAGTTGTATTATCGCATATTACACTGATCAATGTTATTAAATCGGGTGAAAGTTACTGCTGTTAGAGACGCTCAAAACTGATGATTGTCAAGGCTGTAGAAAAATTCGACAAAAACTTTGGACTGAAAAAAAAAATATATATATTTGCTAAAGTTTACAACCGATTATTACTTGATTTTATTGAAAAGAGTGTGGTTATATATTAAACTGAATTAAAAACAACAATGTTAAATTCGACTGTGCCGAATCTTTGATACCCTCCACCTCGGATGGAGTATTAATAATAAATTTAAAAAAATATTTGAAAAAGTAAACAATTTGTTAAACTTAATGCCAAAACAATGGAAGCTTTAAAATTTTTCTACCAGAGTTGATAAAAAAAAATGTGCAAAGGATTAGTTCTTATTATACAATTACCACAACGACCACAAAAACAACAAGTTCAACTATGACAACATTTACATTACATTTAGAATAACAAGAACAATATAGAAACATCATATTTTTCTTTCTTTTTTTTACTTTTTCAGAGATTTCTATGGACCTGTTCCACCGATTTTAATGATTTTTGAAATAGAAATCTTCCCATGATCTTGGTGAATCATTCTCACTAAAAATGATCACCCTAGCTGTCCTATTGAGGGCGTGATTGTGACAAGAACAACATAGAAAATCATATTTTCTCAAGACTTTTTTAGTTCTTCATTCAAATCTCGGGCCCTAATCAACCGATTTGGGCGATTTTAAATAGCAAACTTCTCAGAATGTTACTGCCAACGAGCACCCTAGATGCCCGATTGAAGTTGTCATCGTGATTTCCACAGACGGACAGACGGACATCGCTATATCAACTCCGCTTGTTATAAGGAGCACAAATATATATATTTTTTTGGGTCCAGAATTTTTTTCTAATTATTACAAACGGAATGACAAACTTATATATACCCTCTGCACACTGGGGTGGAGGGTATAAAAATCTTTCGGTATTTTCTACATTAGTAGGAGCAGTTTTTCAGCCTTCCTGTATTTGGTTCATTTTAGGAAATTGAATAGTGTAGGACAAAAAAAAAAAAAAATTAACTAATCCTGCCCATTTACTTGCAAGAAGAAAAAAAAACTGTCACAACGTAGAATAGTGGGTGTGTATGACATTTTTTTTTTGTTTAAAAATCATTTAGTAAAACACTTCTACTTGAGTGGTCACAAATTTTGTCATTGTGTAAAGATATTCTATCAAATTTCAATACTACTCACAATATTTTCAGTACTAAATCAAATTAAATAATTCAAGGCCGTTGATTTTTAAAGCCAACAACAGTCTTCAGAAATAATCCAGTCTACGGTAAGCAATATTAAAAATCAAATTGATAAACTTAAGCTTTCTGTTTTAGAAATAACGAATGGAATAAATGTTATTATCAGTTATGAAGTTTTTTTTTACAATGATTGATGATAAAGTTTTGAATAAAATTAAAACACCTTGTCCACTTTAAAATGTGCTATTTGCAAAAGCGCACAGAAAGACTTTAAAAATTTAGATGATTCAGCCAGATGATGAGCACAACTATGGATATGCTTAAATTAGGTACATAAAGTTCAATTCCACTGGTATATACAATTCCACAGGAAGAAGAAACTTTTGGCGAGAATACACCACCCAAGGAGAAACAGCATATAAGAAAATAAATCGTACAAGAAGAATTTTTTAATAAACTTGGACTGAAAGTAGACAATACGGCCAGATCATTTTTGTCATAATGATGGGGTGCCTGCTCTAATCACTGGTGTTGTATTCTTTATGTATTAAACTGTAAATAAATGATCAATAAATAAATATTTTAAGAAAAAACCAAATGTATCCTGGAAAAAAAAATTAACCGCCCCCCCCCACACTACACAAAATTTTGACTCGTCCCTTGAATAGTAGTGCTTACCAATTGACAAAATAAGCCCAGGGGTGCAGAAATTAACCCTACAAAAAAAATTTAGATACACAAATACTTGCAAAATTTCACGCATGAGACAGAATGAGAACCTCTTTATTATGTTGGCAGCTTCATCAGGTCCATTTATTTATTTCATCACGAAGACATATGAGATCACAGAAGTATTTTGAAGAAAATAATTTTTCTTGGGAAATGTTAACTTTATTAGATGTCTGCGATAAAAATAAAAATATTAATATACATAAGTTAATCATATAAAGTTTGAGCCGAAAATATTTTTGGAGCACTCGTGGCAGCAAAAGCGAAAATGTTTTCTTTCAAATTCTCTTTAAATTTTTCAAATATCTTCATTACTTCAAAAGTTATGATATTTGTAACGGAAAATTTCAAAACGAGCCACTGTAAGACGGTCAACTGCCATTTAGACCATTCATGGGCATTTAGTTAAACAATTGTTAAATACCTATACACATGCATTCTTATGCTCTTGTGTTTAGTCGTCTGTGAGATCTTGACGAATGCACATGTTCAACGGAAGCTTTAGTAGTTTTTTTCAAGTTTAGAGAAAATAAATTAATGATGACACTCAAAAAATATTGTATGTTGAAAAATGCATTTGGTCAGGTACAATGCCTTTTATGTTATCAAACATTTAAGGAATATAGACAACAAGTAATTAAAAGGCATTATGATTGTTTTCATAGTAATATGAATAAACTAAAGGAGGAGGAAAAAGAAGAGCTTTTTAATAGAAATAAGCAAATTTTTTTTGATAAATTAAAGGGTTTTTTGTTAGAAGAGGAAGTAAAAGAAAAAAAGGTAGACAATAAATTAAAAATGGAAATTTCTAGCTCAGTAAGCTTAGATATTGTCAGACACGGCAGACCTTTTACGGATGGTATTTTCGTTAAAGAAATACTGAAAAAAACTATGCAAAAACTTAATTATAATGCTAATTTTATGGAATCTGTTCCCTTGTCCCGTAGAACTTTAGCTCGGCGAACGGTTAAATTAGGAACATCTATTGAATTTGCGGTTAGGGAAAAATTAAGTAATTGCGAATTTTTTTCTATTTGTTTAGATGAAAGCACCGACATTAACGATCTCTGCCAATTAGTAATTTGCGTTCGATGTGTAGACATAGAATATAATGTTTATGAAGCAATGTTTTCTCTTGAAACATTTCATGGAAATGTGACAGGTAAGTTGTTGTTTGATGTTGTCAACGAAAAACTGCTTACCGTTATAGACTGTAACAAATTCGCTGGCGTTTGCACAGATGGAGCAAATGTTATGAAGGGTAAGTACGAAGGTTTTGTAGGACAGTTGGAAAAACATTACTTTGGAATTAATAGCTTTCACTGCATAATTCATCAGGCCGCTCTTGCTTCTAAATTTATAAGTACCCACCCAGCTATGAAGACTGCAGAGCAGATAATAAATAAAATACGAGGCGGACATCACTCGCTTACTCACAGAAAATTTGTAAACTTTTTAAAAATAAAAAATGCTCCACACAATGATTTGAAAATGTTTACAGAAGTTCGGTGGCTAAGCCGAGGTGATTGTTTAAACAGACTGTTTAATTTAAGGGAAGAAGTGAAACAGTTTCTAGAAGCAGAGGGTTTAGATAAATGCTTATTACAGTATTTAAAAGATAACAAATTTATTTTAGATTTAGCTTTTTTAGCTGATACAACTATGCTTTTAAATGAATTTAATCTACAATTACAAGGAAAAGAAAAAAGCATATGTGAATTGTCTAAAATCCTTTTCGATTTTAAAACGAAACTATTTTTACTCCTTTGCCAAATTCAGGACGGAGATTTCTCAAACTTTCCAAAAACTCTACTTATTATTGGAAATCAGGAAAATGTTGAAATAATTGAATATATAGAAATATTTGAAACACTTTTCCATAATTTTCAAGATAGGTTTAAGGATTTTGAAAATTTTCAACCTCTTCTAAATATTTTTGAAAACCCTTTTAGTTGCGATGTAATAAACTCTGAGTTTCAAATACAATCTGAACTTATAATACTTCGAAGCGAAGTAAATGTTCAAGAAAATATTAATGTTTTAGAGTTCTGGAAAAATTTGGACGGCAAAGTATATCCCGAACTTAAAAAAATTTCTCTTATTTGTTTATCTTTATTTCCCTCAACTTATCTCTGCGAACAAATTTTTTCCGATTTGAAATTCATTTGTTCTAAACAACGGAATAAATTGTCTTCATCACAATTAAAAAACATTTTACTACTTCGAAACTGCCATAAAAGTACAAATGTGGAAGATTTTATTTAATTATTATTATTATTATTATTATTTTTATTTTTATTATTATTATTATTATTATTATTATTAAAAATCAAAACATTTGTAGAACTAAAAGCTTTTACTCTGTGCCTTAAATATTCAGTGATATTTTTTTTTTTTTAATAAAATTATTTATTTGTTAATTTTTGTGATTCATGTGTAGTAATAATTTTTTTTATGATTTATATTTCTCTAAAATATGGCAAACGAAATTTGCCGAAATATCGATAAAAATTAAACATTATTATATTGTACACCATGCCTTATACCACTAACTGTCATTTATGAGTGTACTAAAATAATTTTTTACTCTCTCTTGCTTACTAACACAATTGACAAAATTGTGTGCCCATCAATGATTTAGACCATAAACATATTTGTTGTTCTCATACTCTCATCGATAAAGAATTCGCTCATATGAAAAAAAAAAACAAACAAAAACAACAATCTGACAAAAATGTGTGTGTATGCATCGCTGATACATATCTCTATGCACATGTTCTGTTACGTATAAAAAACATGTTTCACTATTTTTAGTTTTTTATATGAAATTTTATAGAATTTTTTAAAGGTGTCTCTACATTTTAGGCCATAACATAGTACACCGAGACCTGATTTATCCCATTTTCAATAACAACCTGCTCGAAATAATGATAAACAATATTATCCTACCTTTAGCCAGGTAAATGGTTTATTTTGTAAATGAGCGTGATTTCAACAGACAGGCGGGCAGACGTACATAGATATATCGACTCCTAGTTGCTGTCAAAAATACGGTGGTGGGTGGCAATACATTGAAAACTTTAAAAAAATTCTGAATTTGCCAATTTTGTTTGCTTATGAATATTTTTTTGCGAAATGAAAACTCAATTAAGAAAGTTGATAAACGAAAAAAAGGTATTTCTTTAGAAATGCCAAAACAATGGAAACATTTAAACTTCTGTACCAGAGTTGAACAAAACAATAAAAATAGAAGATGGTATGAAAGAAAATGTATAAAATCTTAACCGTTATTTAAATATTTATAATTTCTGATGTTTTCTTTCAACTGTTTTTTATATCCTATAGCACTATGTGGTCATGGTATAATGAGTTTGTGCTGATGTTTGTAACTACTAATCGACTCAGAATCACTTTCTCAGAATCACTTTCTGAGTCGATTTAGCGATGTCCGTCCGTCCGTTCGTCTGTCTTTGTGTCCATGTAAACCTTGTAATCAAACAACAGGTCGCAAATATAAATGTATTTTGATGAAATTTGGTACATACACTTCCATCGGTCATAGCATGAACGCCATTAAAATTGGTTAAAATCGTTTCATGTTCAGACCTAGTCCCCATACAAATGATCCCTATGAAATCGACTTAAATTGTCATAAAATCCAAATTGTCCTATAGATCTGGATCAAATTGGGTCTGTTTATGTTTTCTACTCCCTTTAATCACTAGTCCAAAAATAAACCCTATAGGACAATTCTTAGTCATAGCCCCCATATGAAGCTAAATCCCGATTTCCACTTAAATCTATCAAAAAACAAAAATATTGTACAGATTTTTCTCAAATTTGGTTGGTATGTATTTTTGCAAAAAATAAGTTACCTTTCCAAATATGGTCAAGATCGGTCCATTTTTCGACCTTCTCCTCATATAAATATATAGCACCCGATATAAAAAAAATTAATAACAATGCCACTCAAATTTGGTTTATGATTATTTTCTAACGGATTTTCATGCATTAGTATTTGACAGATCACGTGGGATTTCAGACATGGTGTCAAAGAGAAAGATGCTCAGTATGCTTTGACATTTCATCATGAATAGACTTACTAACGAGCAACGCTTGCAAATCATTGAATTTTATTACCAAAATCAGTGTTCGGTTCGAAATGTGATTCGCGCTTTACGTCCGATTTATGGTCTACATAATCGACCAAGTGAGCAAACAATTAATGCGATTGTGACCAAGTTTCGCACTCAGTTTACTTTATTGGACATTAAACCAACCACACGAATGCGTACAGTGCGTACAGAAGAGAATATTGCGTCTGTTTCTGAGAGTGTTACTGAAGACCGTGAAATGTCGATTCGTCGCCGTTCGCAGCAATTGGGTTTGTGTTATTCGACCACATGGAAGATTTTACGCAAAGATCTTGGTGTAAAACCGTATAAAATACAGCTCGTGCAAGAACTGAAGCCGAACGATCTGCCACAACGTCTAATTTTCAGTGAATGGGCCCTAGAAAAGTTGGCAGAAAATCCGCTTTTTTATCGACAAATTTTGTTCAGCGATGAGGCTCATTTCTGGTTGAATGGCTTCGTAAATAAGCAAAATTGCCGTATTTGGAGTGAAGAGCAACCAGAAGCCGTTCAAGAACTGCCCATGCATCCCGAAAAATGCACTGTTTGGTGTGGTTTGTACGCTGGTGGAATCATTGGACCGTATTTTTTCAAAGATGCTGTTGGACGCAACGTTACGGTGAATGGCGATCGCTATCGTTCGATGCTAACAAACTTTTTGTTGCCAAAAATGGAAGAACTGAACTTGGTTGACATGTGGTTTCAACAAGATGGCGCTACATGCCACACAGCTCGCGATTCTATGGCCATTTTGAGGGAAAACTTCGGAGAACAATTCATCTCAAGAAATGGACCGGTAAGTTGGCCACCAAGATCATGCGATTTGACGCCTTTAGACTATTTTTTGTGGGGCTACGTCAAGTCTAAAGTCTACAGAAATAAGCCAGCAACTATTCCAGCTTTGGAAGACAACATTTCCGAAGAAATTCGGGCTATTCCGGCCGAAATGCTCGAAAAAGTTGCCCAAAATTGGACTTTCCGAATGGACCACCTAAGACGCAGCCGCGGTCAACATTTAAATGAAATTATCTTCAAAAAGTAAATGTCATGGACCAATCTAACGTTTCAAATAAAGAACCGATGAGATTTTGCAAATTTTATGCGTTTTTTTTAAAAAAAAAGTTATCAAGCTCTTAAAAAATCACCCGTTATATCAATTAGATGGACCTAAGAGATAGGGTATCTAAACGCGTGGTATAGGGTATCGTATAGTCGGTCTAGACCGAATACAATTTTCTTACTTGTTAAACAGTATTTTATTCTTTAATAATTTTATTTTATAATTTTATTCTTATAATTAATTATTATAAAATAGTGGCAAGAATGCGTTGAAAATTTGAATAATATATGATTTTATTGCGGGTCTGTTCAAATATTTTGTCCGAATGGCTGCAATATAATGCAGCTAGCGGTTTGGAATGGCTAACGCAAGTATCACGTCTCAATACCATAGAAAACCTGTGGGAAATTTTAGATCGAAAAATACGGACACAAAATAACATTTACAAGACAGATCTCATAGAGGCAGTTAATTTAGAGTAGCAACAAATTTCAATGGATGTGTCATCAACAATTTAATTTACTTCATGCCTCGACGTTTTGAAGCAGTACAAAAAAACAATGGATGTCCAACAAAATATTGAAACCAAAAATAGAGGGAAAGTTTTAAATTATTGTATAGCAAAGGTTTCCAATGTTTTGTCAATAGCATAAAAACTAATATTTTAAAGTTTTACTAGCAGATTTGAGCCCTCGAAATTCGAGTGCAAATTATAGGAAATTTTATTTTTTCATTAAATAAAGACCCTAAAGGTATGCTAATCAATTATAGCCAATTCACAAATCAACACAAAAAACAAACTCATTTTTATTACAAACACATTAACAAATTTAATAAACACACATAGCATTGTATAATTTTATGTATGTGTTAGTAACAACTTTAAATGCAATTTACTCAAAATAAAGGAAAAAATTTAAAAATCTGTAAATCTGCAAAACGGCTAAAAAGAAATACCTTTCAAATAATATACGCTTGGTCAAAATCAGTACAAAACGGTAGAACAAAACATCGGTCACAAGATATCACCTAGCCTATTAATATTATAGATTAATTTTATGTTAATATTTTTTTATTTTTTAAATAAAGAAAACCTACAAATTTTTAAATTAAAGAGTTCTTAGTTTTGTGATCCAATTTTTTTGGTTTTGTCATTTCAAGTCGTCAAATATATATTTTGTATACCCCCTGCATAGTGGTGTGTAGGCTATAAAAATAACAAAGTTATTAGTTTAAATGAAAGTTGCATTCAAAACCATCACAAAAATCTACTTATCTCAACACGCTCTTGGCAGATTCTAATAATGTTGCCAGAAAATTAAGTAAAGTCACTCCAAAAGAATGTGTTTATCAACATTTTTTTTTTTTTTTGATAAAATCAAGGCACTCTTATGTTCGTAAATATCATCACGTTCCCACCAATTTTAGTTTAAAGATTCGAAGTGGTTTGATGACTGACCACAAATGGGTTAAAACTTAAAAATCTTAGTTTATTTTTTAAAATTAAATTCATGTTATTTAACACCTGAAGGAATTTGTTTGGTAATAAAAACCGTTAAAAACTTATCAACCACAAAAATTATTACAACTTATCTTAACCTAAATAATGTAACACACCAAGATAACAATAGCAAAGTTAACAAAAAATAAATGAAAATAACTTTTAGAATATTTTTATGCTGTTCTTTTGGTAGAATAATAAAAAAAAGAAAGAATAGAATTTAGATGACAAATCAAGCAAGTTTTTTTTTTTTTAACAACAAATAAGAATAATTTATGAAATCGAATTTAAGAAATAAATAAAAAAAAAAAAATAACAAACGGTTTACAAATAATGCTAACAAGAAGAGGAAGAAATAACGTAGATGAGAAATGTATCAGAACTCAAAACTGAAAAGAATCTAAATCGACAACAAAATAATCCAAATTTATGAGCTCATCAACGTTTTTATTTCATTTCTTTTTATTATTTTCAACTCGGGGACATATTCGAACAAATATATAAAAAACATTTTGTTTATTTTCGTTTCTTATCAGCTGTAAAAAGGCAGTTTTTATTTTGTTACTGTACTTTATGTTGTTCTTTCCTTTATTGAGGCTGGAGGGTCAATCATTAGTCATTTAAAGTAAAGCTCAGTTAAAGACATTTAAATAAAACGTACATAATTTGTTTTTTTATAATTGTCACGAGATTAGCCGGTAAAAAATAATGGTTAGCATCGAAGCCTTATCAAAATTATAAATACATTATAAATACATACACACATCCAAATTCATTTATACCTGAGGGTTATTTACTATAAAATTTCAACTCATTGGATTTTATTATTACTCGTATTTGTTTTGAAGATAAGATGACAATAATGAGTAATTATTTTTTATTGGCAATATAAAATATAGTACAATGATTAATTTTGATACGTTTTTAGAAATGATGTTAATAGGTCATTCATATTTATTAAGATTTCGGCCAGTAAAATTTAATTCAATAATATAATTAAATTACAATTTGTTTAGCCTCTCCATCAGTACCTCAGGTGTCAAACCGTTTGTAAATTATCACACTGAATTATTAAGAATATAATGATTTAGTTAGAAATTTATTAAGAGTTTCTTTTAATATTATAAGAAGCGAAATCGATCGGTATGTTGTCTGTTGGCCAACCAAAAAATAGTACATGTACAAGTACATGTTCTTGATGTGTAAACATCTATACGCGCAGGGGGTAAATTTCTATTTCTCAATACAATCACAAAAACAGCGTTACATGCAACGCATAAGACTAAATCGGTTTGACTTTTGATTGTATTGGTGAAAAAATTATGATATGTTTGAAAGTGAAAAATGAAAAATAAAAATTGAAAATGGAAAATGAAAATGGAAAATGCAAAATGAAAAATAAAAAATTAAAAATAAAAAGTGTAAAATTAACAAGTAAGAAAATTATAGTCGGTCTAGACCGACTATACGATACCCTATACCATGCGTTTAGACACCCAAATTTGAGTGGGATTTTTATTAATTTTTTCGACTGCAGATATGAAAAAGTTCATATCGGATGGTATATCTAAATGGGGACTAGGCCCAAAAATGGACCGATCCTGACCATGTTTGGTGAAGTCTCTTTTATTTTGGAAAAATATATACAAACAAAATTTGAGAAGAATCAGTGCAATATTTTTGTTTTCTGATAGATTTAAGTGAAGATCGGGAAGCAGCTCTATATGGGGCCTATGACAAAGAGTTGTCCAATAGGGATCATTTTTGGACTACTGATTAATGGATGTAATATATACATACAAACCCAATTTGACTAAGATTTATATGATAATTTGGATCTTATGGTAATATATGTTGATTTCATAGGGGTCATTTGTATGGGGGCTAGGTCTGAACATGGACCGATTCTCACCAATTTCAATAGCGTTCATCCCATGGCCGATAAAAGATCAAATACCAAATTTCGTCAAAATATATTCATATTTGCGACGTGCAGTTTGATTACAAGCTTTACATGGACACACAGACGGACGGACGGACGGACGGACATCGTTATATGGAATCAGATAGTGATTCTGATTCGATCGGTATAATTAAAGATGGGTGTAGGTCAAATATTTTTGGTTGTTACAAACAGCAGCACAAAGTCATTATACCCAAACCACATAGTGGTATAGGGTATAAAAATAAAAAATGAAAAGTAAAAAATAAAAAATAAAAAATTAAAAAGGAAAACTGACAAATGAAAAATAAAAAATGAAAAATAAAAACTGTAAAATAAAAATTAAAAACAAAAAATGAAAAATGAAAAATTAAAAAAGAAACATAAAAAATCAAAAATAAAAAAAAAAAATAAAAAATAAGAAACGAAAAACAAAAAATGGAAAAAATAAAAATGAAACATGAAAAATGAAAAATGAAAAATAAAAAATGAAAAATGAAAAAGGAAAAATGAAAAATAAAAAATAAAAATAAAAAATAAGAAACAAAAAATGAACAATGAAAAAAAAAGAATGAAAAATGATAAACGAAAAATGAAAAATTTAAAAAATAAAAAATGAAACATGAAAAATGAAAAATAAAAATTGAAAAATGAAAAATAAAAAATGAAAAATAAAAAATGAAAAAGGAAAAATGAAAAATAAAAAATAAAAATAAAAAATGAAAAACAAAAAATGAACAATGAAAAAAAAAATGAAAAATGATAAACGAAAAATGAAAAATTTAAAAAATAAAAAATGAAACATGAAAAATGAAAAATAAAAAATTAAAAATGAATAATAAAAAATGAAAAAGGAAAACCGACGATTGAAAAATTAAAAATAAAAAATGTAAAATGAAAAATGAAAAATAAAAAATGAAAAATCAACAAGTAAGAAAATTATAGTCGGTCTAGACCGACTATACGATACCCTATACCATGCGTTTAGAAACCCTATCTCTTAGGCCCAACTAACTGGACACTGAAAATAAGCAAAAACCAAATTTTAGTGTGATTTTTATTAATTTTTTTGGCTGCAGATATGAAAAAGTTCATATCGGATGCTATATCTATAAAGGGACTAGGTCCAAAAATGGACCGATCCTGATCATGTTTGGTAAAGTCTCTTGTATTTTGCAAAAATATGTACAAACAAAATTTGAGAAGAATCAGTGCAATATTTTTGTTTTTTAATAGATTTAAGTGAAGATCGGGAAGCAGCTCTATATGGGGTCAAAGGGATCATTTTTGGACTACTCATTAGTGGATTTAATGAACGCATACAAACCCAATTTGAGTAAGATCTATATGACAATTTGGATCTTATGGCAATTTATGTCGATTTCATATGGGTAATTTGTATGGGGGCTAGGTCTGAACATGGACCGATTCTCACCAATTTCAATAGCGTTCATCCCATGGCCGATAAAAGCTTATATACCAAATTTCGTCAAAATATATTCATATTTGCGACCTGCAGTTTGATTACAAGCTTTACATGGACACACAGACGGACGGACGGACGGACGGACGGACGGACGGACGGACGGACATTGTTAAATCAGCTCAGAAAGTGATTCTGATTCGATCGGTATAATTAAAGATGGGTCTAGGTCAAATATTTTTGGTTGTTACAAACAGCAGCACAAAGTCATTATACCCAAACCACATAGTGGTATAGGGTATAAAAATGAAAAATAAAAATTAAAAATGAAAAATGAAAAATAAAAAATGAAAAATATAATATAAAAAGTTAAAAAAGGAACATAAAAAATGAAAAATAGAACTTAAAAAACAAAAATAAAAAATAAAAAACAAAAAAAAAATTAAAAATGAAAAATTAAAAAAATAAAAACAAAAAAATGAAACATGAAAAATTAAAAAAAAAAAATAAAAATGAAAAACGAAAAAGGAAAAATAAAAAATGAAAAATAAAAATTGAATAATGAAAAATAAAAAATGAAAAAGGAAAAATTAAAAACGAAAACCCACAAATGAAAAGTAAAAAATGAAAAAAAAAAAAAAAATGAAAAATGGAAAATGAAATATAAAAAATTAAAAATAAAAAATGAAAAGTGTAAAATTAAAAATAAAAATGAAAAATAAAAAATAAAAAATAAAAAATTAAAAAATACAACCGACAAATGAAAAATGAAATATAAAAACTGAAAAATAAAAAAGAATAATAAAAAATAAAAAGTGGATAATAAAAAATAAAAAATGAAAAATGAAAAAAGAAAATCGAAAAATGGAAAAAATAAAAAATGAAAAATGAAACATAAAAAATGAAAAATAAAAAATAATAAATATAAAATGAAAAATAAAAAAATTAAAAAACAAAAATAAAACATGAAAAATAAAAAATAAAAATTGAAAAATTAAAAACGAAAAATGAAAAATGAAAAAAAAATAAAAATAAAAAATGAAACATTAAACATGAAATATGAATAATGAAAAATAAAAACTAAAAAATGAAAAATGAAAAATAAAAAATGAAAAACGAAAAATGAAAAATATGAAATGAAAAATAAAAAGTAAAAAATAAAAAATGAAAAACAAAAAATGAAAAATGAATAATGAAAAATAAAAAATAAAAAATAAAAAATGAAAAATTAAAAATAAAAAATGAAAAAGAAAATCGAAAAATGGAAGAAATAAAAAAAAATGAAACATAAAAAATGAAAAATGAAAAATAAAAAATAATAAATATAAAATGAAAAATAAAAAAATTAAAAAAACAAGAATAAAACATGAAAAATAAAAAATAAAAATTGAAAAATTAAAAACGAAAACGAAAAATGAAAAAAAAAAAATAAAAATGAAACATTAAACATGAAATATGAAAAATAAAAACTAAAAAATTAAAAATGAAAAATAAAAAATGAAAAACGAAAAATGAAAAATATAAAATGAAAAATAAAAAGTAGAAAATAAAAAATGAAAAACAAAAAATGAAAAATGAAAAATAAAAAATTAAAAAAATACAACCGACAAATGTAAAATGAGAAATAAAAACTGAAAAATAAAAAAGAAAAATAAAAAATAAAAAATGAATAATAAAAAATAAAAAATGAAAAATGAAAAATGAAAAAAGAAAATCGAAAAATGGAAAAAATAAAAATAAAAAATTAAAAATGAAAAATGAAACATAAAAATGAAAAATGAAAAATAAAAAATAATGAATATAAAATGAAAAATAAAAATTTAAAAAACAAAAATAAAACATGAAAAATAAAAAATAAAAAATAAAAATTGAAAAATTAAAAACGAAAAATGAAAAAAAAATAAAAATAAAAAATGAAACCTTAAACATGATATATGAAAAATGAAAAATAAAAACTAAAAAATGAATGAAAAATAAAAAATGAAAAACGAAAAATGAAAAATATAAAATGAAAAATAAAAAGTAAAAAATAAAAAATGAGAAACAAAAAATGAAAAATGAATAATGAAAAATGAAAAATAAAAAATTAAAAATAAAAAAAGAAAAACGAAAAATGGAAAAAATAAAAATAAAAAATGAAAAATGAAACATGAAAAATGAAAAATTAAAAATAAAAAATGAAAAAAGAAAAATGGGAAAAATAAAAATAAAAAATGAAAAATGAAACATGAAAAATGAAAACCGAGATATGAAAATTTAAAAATTAAAAATAAAAAATGAAAAGTGAAAAATAAAAAATTAAAAATGAAAAATAAAAAATGAAAAATGAAAAATAAAAAATGAAAAATAACAAATGAAAAATAAAAAATGAAAAACGAAACCCGAAACCCGAAATGAAAAACGAAAAATTAAAAATAAAATAGGAAAAATTTAAAATTAAACGGTTGAAATAATAATAAATATTTTTATATTATCAGAGCCCCTTCAGTTGTTTGCTATAAGTGATACATAGATGACGCTTTCTGTTTGATTTTAAAAAAGTGCCATAAAAAATCTTTAATTACTCGATGTTTACATATCTGCCCTGTGATCGGGCTCACATGATTTTTTTTATTTCAAATTAAATCCCGATCATGAAAAAATATGAATTTTGAGCTTTATTTTTTTGAGCTTTTTTTTGTTGGATATTTTAACCATATTTGCTTGTTTTTGCTTATTTTACTAAAATCTGGATATTTTTTTTTTTTAGAAATTTGCAATGTTTCCTTCAAAAGAAATACTAAAAAACAACCATCGGAATATCATTGTAAAATTTGAATGTAAAATGAATTATGGGACGCGTACACGACATTATTGGACATTTTTAATTAAAGTTTACCAAAATAAAGTTAATACAAAAAAAAAAATAAAATAAAATAAATTGAAGTTTGTTTATCGATAACGTAAGTTTTTATACCCTAAACCACTATGTGGTCAAGGTGTTCAAGTTCGGATGGTCACCCTAATTCTTATTTTGAAGCTGATACCTAGAGGACCTTACCTATATTATATGTTCCATTTTAATATTTTTTTTTATATATTTAACGAAACTATTTTGTTGTAATTTTTTGGTATTCGTTGTTAATTCGTAGCATAAAATTGAGTTCGTTTTTTCTTATGGCGCTGAAGCTTGACCGTAATTTCGCGATATATTTTATAAGAATAATTGTTTTGTAATTTCCAAAGTGTAATAAAGGAAATTATATTTTTACTGCAAATTTTTTGAACAAAAATCAACAATCTTTCGTTTTTTCCCCTATTGAATTTTTCCGATTTTTTTAAAGGTTGCTAATCATCCCCCTCTTGTTGTAGTACAAGGAAATTCATTTGGAATTTTTTACAGGATATAATGACTTGGTACTGATGTTTGTAACTACCAAAAATATTTGAACCAGACCCATATTTTATTATACCGATCGAATTAGAATCATTTTCTGAGTCAATTTAGCGATGTCCGGCCGTCCGTCCGTCTGTTTGTGTGTCCATGTAAACCTTGTAATTAAACTACAGGTCGCAAATATGAATACATTTTAATGAAAGTTGGTGTATAAGCTTCAGCCGGCCATAGCATGAACGCTATTGAAATTGGTGAAAATCGGTTAATCTTCAGACCTGCTCCCCATACAAGTGACCACTATTAGATCGACTCAAATTGCCACAGTATCATATATCATAATATCATAAAGATCTCGGTCAAATTGGGTTTTTGTATGTTTATTACATTCTTTTATCATTAGTCCAAAAATAAACCCTATAGGATAATTCTTAGTCATAGCCCCCATGTGAAGCTGATTCCCGATCTTCACATAAATCTATCAGAAAACAAAAATATTGTACAGGTTTTTCTCAAATTTTGTTTGTAGATATTTTTGCAAAAAAAAAAAAAAAAAAAAATAAGTGACCTTACCAAATATAGACACGATCAGTCCATTTTTCGACCTAGTCCCCATATAAATATATCATCCGATATGAACTTTTTTATATCCGAATATCTAATTAGTTGGACCTAAGACCCTGTCTCTAAACCGATGGTATAGGGTACCGTGTAGTCGGTCTAGACCGACTATAATTTTCTTACTTGTTTTATTTGCTGTATTTTTAATATCAATAATTTAATTTAAATATATTTACAATTGGCGTCGGCGGCGGCTCGAAGCCGGCTTTAAGCAGCACGGCTTGGATCTCTTGACTCGTTGAGTATAACCAAACATACACACTAATGAGACAAATGCTATGAAGATAACGACCACAATATCAAGAACAACTACAGCTATCATGCAAGAAACAAAATTTAGAATAACAACAACAAGAACAATATAGAAAAATCAATTTTTTAAAGATTTTTTTTACATTTTCATTAAAATGTCGGGACTTATTGATCCGATTTTGATAATTTTAAATAGCAACCTGCTTAGGATGTCGGTGAATCATTTTCACTAAAAATCAGCAATTGAGCTGTTCTACTAAGGGTGTCATCGTGACTTCCGCAGACAGACAGACGGACATCGATATAACAACTCTGCTTGTTATAAAGATCAATAATATATATATTTTATGGGATCCAGTTTTTTTGTAATTATTACAAACGGATTGACACTAGGGTAGAGGGTATACTTATTAAAATAATAAACAAGAATTTAGGAATATTATAATTAATTATTTTAAAAGCCAAAGGTTCACCTTATGATATCTGATATGGTTTTGTGAAGAGTCTGAAATTTTGTTCTTGTTTGCCACACCTATTTTTAAGTGTTTGAAAATTTCAATAATCATCATAAATACAATAAACAATTAATAATTTATATATTTTTAAAATCATAAAATTGGGAACATGCTAATAACGGTTCTAAAAAAAGTAAACGTTGGATTAAAATGGGTTAAAACGGAAACAAATGTACCCAATTTTATAAATCCGTTATTAAAAGAGGGTTAGGGCATAATTACTCAAAGATAATATTAAGGTAGAAAATGTGAACGAAAGATTTGTTCTTCTTTCTATTCCACATAAATGTCTTTTATAAGTTAATCAACTAAAACTGTTAATTTAAGAGTTTGCGATCAATTAAGCTATACACTATTTTTTTGGGGCCATTTTTGATTTTTTAAATCCAAAAGTCATTCTTTCCGAATATAAATGAGGAGCGAATAACTTTTTTTTGTAGTTCTAGTGTAAAGTCATTTTTATACCCTTCACACCAGTGTGCCGGGGGGTATATTTCAGTTTGTCATTCTTTTGTAACGCATCGAAAAATTAATTTGCGACCCCATAAAGTATATATTTCTGATCCTCATAACTACTCGAGTTGATATAGCGATGTCCGTCTATCCGTCCTTACGTCCGTCTGTCTGTTGCAATCACGCTCATTCACAAAAAAAAAACACATTTACCTGTGTAAAGTTATGATAATATTTCTTGCCATTATTTCGAGCAGTTTGTTACTGAAAATGGGGTAAATCGGGCGCCATTGTGCCAAGCTATGTCCAAAAATATGAAGACACCTCTAAAAAAATGCTAAAAAGTCAATGTGTTCGTTGTAATAATTTAGTATTAAGTTTATCAAATTGTTAACCTTTTCAAATATTTTGTTTACTTTTGCAATAAATAGTGCATTAAGTCCACATACTAAAGTAAGCGTAAAACCCATGTGGAGGGCATCAAAGAGTCGGCACAGCCGAATTTAACAATCTTACTTGTTGGGAGTAATTTTAGCCGATTTAGAAAATTTGTTGAAATCATATTTTAAATAATCATTTTAAATCATACTGAAAATCGGACAAAAATTACAGCTTGATCTGTCTTGCTAAAGATAGATCAATTTTTGAAAGATATGTGCTAATGTCTTTTGCATTATTTAAAATAAAAACATTAGATGTTGAACTTGATTAAATTCTAACTCAATCATTAAAATAAAGATCGAAGAAAAGATTTTTTATTTTCATATTTGTAAAAATATAAAATAATAAATTATTCTTAGAAATTTACACGTCAACATTTTTGAACTCGCAACAAAAATTATTTCACCTTAAAACTAAACTTTTATGAATGATTTTATTTAGAATTATTTTAAGCTAATAAGTACATGTCCTATATCATTATATTTTTACAGGTTTTAAATGCCGTTATCTATTTCTATGATATAACCAGCAGCTCAAAATGGGTTTATACTTACATATAAATCCAAATAAATTTTATTACATGATTTTATTTGTAAAAAAAATAAACATAAATTTAAATTTATATTCTCAGAACACATCTCTTAACTTGACATGACTCAATTCGGATAATTTGTAGAACTTGTGTAACAAATGAAATAAATTCTAGGAATTAAGTTGTTTTTGAAAACAAATTTTCATTAAATTGGAAAACAGCAAAAAAAATTACAACAATTTGTAGAAATATAAACTTGATTTTTTTTACAAGATAAACTTTTATTTAAAACAGCTAGACGAGAGGATAAAGTATAAATTTCCTAGATTCTATGAATTTTTATGGCAAACATTAAATTACATTCCCTTAATATTGTATAAAAAAAAATGTTAAAAAAAACAAACATGTCATGTTTGTGTAAGTATTATACCAAAAACATACCAACCAGCATGCATAACATAAAGGAGGAGGTACTCAAACCACTCTCTAACACTTTAATGTTATTCAAACGTGAATATCATAAAATGTCATAATACTCGTATACTCGTATATTATAGCACGGTTACAATAACGTGAATGTGCGACTGCAGTGTGGAATACAATTATTTGAAGTTCTTTAACAGATAAGAGCAAAAACGGTATAAAGATAAGTTTATTTTGAATTTAAGAACTATTACTCAGAATGTTGGAATTCCGGATATAACGTTATATATAACTTCGTTTTTATTTTCGTTTATAAAGGTGAATGAGTCTTATCTAAACAAGGTCTTCGTTTTATAAAAAATTCTAAAAAGTTATTTTGACAAGTTATTATCAGTTTTGTGGCAAGGCAATCACAAGTGCAATGATTGACATGTGAACATTTAAACATGAGACGATATTTTGTTTCTAACTTTCAAAAATGTCTATAAATAAAATATCTCGGAAAGTCACAAATTCCTTTGTAAGGTACAAATATATAACTTCACTTACAAACTTAATTATCAAAACTGATTTAGTTCGAAATTAATTACGCACAAGAAAATAATTTTTTACTAATTCTTTGAAAATCTTTAATATTAATAGGCAATGGGATTTCTTGTGACCGATATAAAAACTGACTAAACATACCAAATTTGAAAGGTACTTATTTTGAGCTGTCCAGCAGATTTACAGATTTGCACCATCTGGAACACTTTTTTGGAGTAATGATCAATTAAAGTTTCTACTAACACATACATAAAACACATGGGTGTGTTTATTACAGATGTCAAAAGCCCTGTGTTGAATTGAGAATTGGCTAATATTGATTAGCATACCTTTAGGCTCCTTTAAAACTATTTATTAACAAACTCATTTATATATCTTCTGTGTGTTCCAGAAATATTTGTAATGAAATATAATGCATTTTATTTAAAAAGTGTTGAATTGTGAATTGGCTAAAATTGATTATAAAATTATTTACTAAATGAAAAAAGAAAATTTCCTAGCATTTGCACTTGAATTTCAAGGGCTGGTCTCTGCTAGTATACATAACTTCATTTAATATGGAATTTCGTAATTTTTGTTACTTCATAATTAGCTTACTGGATAAATTTCTTGCGGACTTCTGGTTCAGATAATTCATTTTTTTCTGTACACGCCACACAAGTGTGCAGAGCATATCGCACCTGTATCTCTAAAGTGAGTCAAATCAAAAATTTTCAATTTTCACTTTTTACACTGTGGTCATATCTATCCACTGTAAAAATCTTACATCGGCTTTTCCAGTCTTTTGCAAAAAAAAAAAAAAAAAATACAGTTGTAACCCTCTTTGTGTTACAGTATCTTCTTTAGAATCCACTAAAAAGATATATTTTGAGTTGCACCCAAAAAACTTGTTATTTTTGATGATCACTGGAAAAATCGCAAAAACAACTACTATTGTATCCTTATTATTCGCAATTCTTTACAATGAAACAACTGTTTATTAAATTTTGTAGTAAATATTAAAAAAACAAAAACCGTTTTTTGCCTCTACTGAAAATTTCAAAATTTTGAGTTGACTCACTTTAGAGGTACAGGTGCGATATATATAAGTTTGTCATTTGTAAGAAATAAAAAAATCTGGCTCCTATAAAATATGGATATAGCGATATCCGTCTGTCCGTCTGTGTAAATCACGATCACGTCCTCAGTAGGTCATTGTTATCGTAAGCAGGTTGCTTTTTAAAATCACGAAAATCGGTTCAATAGATCGCAAGGTTTTAATGAAAATGATTTAATCTATGTTGTTTTTGTTATTGTTGTTATTCTAAACTTTGTAATTTGTGTGCAGTAGCTGTAATTATTATTGTTGTTGTAATAGTTGTATCTGTAGCATTTGCTTTATGAGTGTGCATTAGGGTGGCCCTTAATTAAAAGTGTTCAAACTCTCGGTCTCACCCCCTAGAAATATTCGAATAGCAAAAAACTGAGAAATACAAAGTTTTGGGTCAATCAAAAAAAAAAAAAAAATTTATAGGTGCCTCAACGCGACTGAAAATTTCAAGTGTGTTTAGATTTTACGAAAATTTCGTTCTATAGTTTAAAATTTTCGACAAATTATTATATGAATCGATTTTAGTCCTAAATTATCTCTTTAAAAAGCTATATAACGTTAAAATCGCCAAGAAATAGCGAATGCCCCAGACCACTTTTGTGCCAAAAAAACAAGGTCGTAAAATTTGACGGAAATTTTTTCAACTTTAAGAAATTAATTAAAGCCATAATTTTTTTTCTTTTTTGTCACTATACCTAGGAGCACTCAGACATGAAGTATTGTTTTATTATCATGGTTTCAACCTATTGCGAAATGAGACCAAAGATAAAAAATTTTTTATTAAAAATTTGAAAACTCATTTTTTAAGTTTTCAAGTCGGTCTAGACCGACTATATGATATCCTATACCATGCGTTTAGAGACCCTATCTCTCAGACCCAACTAACTGGATATAGAAAATAAGCATAAACCAAATTTGAGTGGGATTTTTATTAATTTTTTCGGCTGCAGATATGAAAAAGTTCATATCGGATGCTATATCTATATGGGGACTAGGCCCAAAAATGGACTGATCCTGACCATGTTTGGTAAGGTCTCTTGTATTTTGCAAAAATATATACAAACAAAATTTGAGAAGAATCAGTGCAATATTTTAGTTTTTTGATAGATTTAAGTGAAGATCGAGAAGCAGCTCTATATGGGGCCTATGACTAAGAGTTGTCCCATAGAGATAATTTTTGGACTACTGATTAATGGATGTAATAAACACATACAAACCCAATTTGAATAAGATTTATATGATAATTTGTATCTTATGGCAATTTAAGTCGATTTCATAGGGGTCACTTGTATGGGGGCTAGGTCTGAACATGGACCGATTCTCACCAATTTCAATAGCGTTCATCCCATGGCCGATAAAAGATTAAATACCAAATTTCATCAAAATATATTCATATTTGCGACCTGCAGTTTGATTACAAGGTTTACATGGACACACAGACGGACGGACGGACGGACATCGTTAAATCGAATCAGATAGTGATTCTGATTCGGTCGGTATAATTAAAGATGGGTGTAGGTCAAATATTTTTGGTTGTTACAAACAGCAGCACAAAGTCATTATACCCAAACCACATAGTGGTATAGGGTATAAACAGATAAATTTTTGATACAAAATATTTAGAAAGAGTACATTTACTGAATGTTTTCCCATGTTTTCCATATAACAATTGAACTTTTCGGTCACGTTGAGGCATCTCTAAATTTTTTTTTTGATTGACCCAAATTTTTGTATTACTCAGTTTCTTTGCTATTCGCATATTTTTTGGGGGGGAGACTTTAAATTCGAACACTTTTCCCCCCCCTCCATATGTTGAAGGGCCATTCCAGTGTGCATGTATCAGGGATGAGCAATGTATCGTTTTTTGCTACTCATAGTCACTCATGAGGTTTGAAGTATAAGTGAGTAGAGATAATTGAAATTCAACTATTCTTGTGTAGTCATACGCAAAATAACTTTGATTTATAAGTATATGAATGCGACGTCGATATCATACTCATACAATTCCAAATCTGTTTGATTCAGTTTGATTTATAATCAGTTTGTTTAATTATATTAGGAAAATACTTATTATACTTACAATTGATTCAACTCAAGCAAATCATGCATCCATAAGTATTTTAATATTCGTATTCAAATTACACTTAGTTTGTATTGTCTATACAAATGGACTGAAGGAGAGTCTAAATCAACAACGTCATAAATGTTGTTAAGTATGAGTATCCGGGGTAACTCAAGCTTTAGAGTGGATGTGAGTTTCAACTAAATTTCGATAAGTATGAGTGCGTATAATTACAAGAAATTATGAATCAGAATTCAACTTAACTCACTTTTTCGGTCTACTTCACGTGTCATATTAGTTTAGGCTGGTACTGCCAGATTTATTTTAAAGCTACCTTAAAATAAATACAAGAAATCACCAATATGAAGAAGAATAATAAAAAAAAAAAACAAATATTCTTATAAAAGTACTTTTAATAAACTTAAGTAATAATTAATCAGTTTTGCATACTATTTTTTGCAACCAGTTTTTCTGTTAATAACTCTAAATTTGAACTATAGAAAAGTTTTCATATTAAATAAATTTTCGTTTGAAAAAATTTACAATTTTTAATATTTTTAAAATTTATTTTAATTTTTTTTTTTTGTATAAAATTTTTGATAAATTAAGGATATCTGTTATGTAGAAAAATTCTCAGATTAGAAAGTTTAAGCATTTTATATATATTTTCTATTAAATTCGTTTAAAGGTTGTTTTTATAGCTGTCAGATTCTAATCTTTTTTCTATAGACTTGACTAAGAAATGCACTAGGGATGGCAACCCTTTCTTTAAAGCGGTATTCACTTGTATGCTTTATCTCTTATGTTATTGTTAAGAACACATTTAATTATTTGATGGATAACATGTGAATGTGGCTTTAAACATAATGTAAATTCTTACAATGATATATATGTATATATATATATATATATATATATATTAATCCTATAAATCCTACAAAAAACAATAAAATTTATATAAAGTATTTTTTGATTATATTTCATTTTGAAAATAATCAAACACCAGGTTTATTTTCTTAATTTGTTTTGGTATTTATTTCAGCTCGAAATTTGCTTAAACTTTAGCTGTCCGAAAATATTTAACAATCTCAGCATGTAAAGATGAATTTTTATTTTTTAGAAAAAATTGTATCTCTTCCAAAACTATTGCAGGGGCTCTGTTAATATAAAAAAATTTTTTATTATTTATTATTTTAACCGGTTAATTTTTAATTTTTCGTTTTTATTTTTTATTTTAAATTTTTCGTTTTTAATTTTTCATTTTTAATTTTTATTTTAATTTTTATTTTTATTTTTTATTTTTAATTTTTTATTCTCAATTTTTAATTTTTTAATTTTAGTTTTTTATTTTTCATTTTTAATTTTTCATTTTTAATTTTTTTCTTCATTTTTAATTTTTTAATTTTTTTAATTTTCAAATTTTTATCTTTCTTTTTTCATTTTTCATTTTTTATTTTTATTTTTCATGTTTCATTTTTATTTTTAATTTTTTATTTTTTATTTTTCATTTTTAATTTTTCATTGTTAATTTTTTATTTTTAATTTTTTATTTTTTATTTTTCATTTTTCATTTTTAATCTTTCATTTTATCATAATGTCATAATTTTTTCACCAATACAATCAGATTTTGTCTTACGGCTCACATGTTACACTCCCATGTTACGCTTATATGTTACGCTGTTTTTGAAATTTACCCTCCTGCGCGTATAGATGTTTACACATCAAAAACAAAAATATTGCACAGATTTTTCTCAAATTTGGTTTGTTTTTGTCAAATATAAGTTTTTTCAAAATATAAGTGACTTTACCAAATATGGTCAGGATCGGGCCATTTTTCGACCTAGTCCCCATATAAATATAGCACCCGATATGAACTTTTTCATATCTGTGACTTTTTATTTTAAATTAAATTTTACCGAGCCTTTTCACTTAAGCTTTTTCAAATCTTAGGTAAAAAGTCTCTCAAAGATCTAACTACAACATAAGTTTAGTTCTGGAATCACTGTTTTGGTCAGAAAATGCATTCGCTCATATTTAATTCATTTAATTCATTTGAATTAAATAAGCTTCTCATAATAGCAAGGAAAGAAGTTTGGTCAAGATTTTTTTATGCCACTCCCTTCAAAGGGGGGCGGGAAAAGGCTCACAAAGTATTTAATTGTGGTCGTTAATGGTTATTGAAAATAAGAAGAATAACAAGTTATTCGGTTATGTTGAATCTTTGTGCCCTGCACCTGGGTTGTACGTTTACAGTAAACAAAAACCAAAATATTTGAAATAACTAAAAAATTTTATAAACTTAATACTAAATAATTATTACAACAAACACAGTGATTTTTAAAATTTTTAAGAGGTGACTCCCTATTTTTGGTCATATCTTGGTACAGTGATGTTCAATTTACACCATTTTAAATACCAACCTGCTGAAAATAGTGGCAAACTATATTATCCTTATTTTGATTTTTTTGGTAAAATTTTTCCTTAGTTTATTAGGTAAATGGTGTATTTTTTTCCACGATTTTAAGAGAGAGACAGACAGACGGACGGACAGACAGACGGACGGACAGACAGACGAACATCGCAATATCGACTTGAATTGTAATAAGAATCCAGAATATGTATACTTTATGGAGTTGAAAATTAATTTTTCGATGCGTTACAAACGGAATGACAAACTGATGCATACCCTCTGCCTGTAGTGTGGAGGGTATAAAAAAACAATGGAAATTTTCTTGTTTTCTGCAATAGTCATGTAGCGATTTTTATTAAAGTATGAGTGCGGTCACTATTAATATGGACATTCTAAAAAATACACAAATCCATTTTGAATAAAATCGTTTTTGAATTTCGAGGGGATAATTTTATAGCACTTTCTTAAAATCAAACAGAAAGCGTATCACTTATAGCAATCAACTGCAAGGGCTCTGTTAATATAAAAATATTTATTATTATTTATTATTTTAACCGGTTAATTTTTAATTTTTTATTTTTTATTTTTAATTTTTCGTTTTTAATTTTTCATTTTTTATTTTCCAATTTTTATTTTTCTTTTTTTATTTTTCATTTTTAATTTTTCATTTTTTAATATTAATTTTTCATTTTTTTTTATTTTTAATTTTTCATTTTTTTTCTTCATTTTTCATTTTCCAATTTTTATTTTTCTTTTTTCATTTTTCATTTTTTATTTTTAATTTTTTATTTTTCAATTTTCATTTTTTACTTTTCATTTTTTATTTTTTATATATAATTTTTTATTTTTAATTTTTTATTTTTCATTTTATTTTTCATTTTTTATTTTTCATTATTCGTTTTTAATTTTAGTTTTTCATTTTTCATTTCTTATTTTTCATGTTTCATTTTTTATTTTTCATTTTTTATTTTTAATTTTTTAGTTTTAATTTTTTATTATTCATTTTTTATTTTTTATTTTTCATTTTTCCTCTTTATTTTTTTTTAATTTTTTATTTTTCATTTTTTATTTGTCATTTTTTATTTTTTATTTTTTATTCTTTATTTTTTAGTTTTTATTTTTTATTTTTTATTTTTCATTTTTATTTTTTTTTTTTCATTTTTCGTTTTCATATTTTATATTTAATTTTTCATTTTGCGTTTTTCATTTTTTATTTTTCATTTTTCATTTTTCGTTTTTCATTTTTTATTTTTTATTTTTCATTTTTCATTTTTCGTTTTTCATTTTTCATATGTTATTTTTCATTTTTTCTTTTTCTTTTTCATTTTTCATTTTTCATTTTTAATTTTTCACTATTCATTTTTAATTTTTCGTTTTTCATTTTTAATTTTTTATTTTTCATTTTTTATTTTTCATGTTTAATTTTTTATTTTTCATTTTTAATTTTTCATTTTTTATTTTTGACACGGAAATTGATTCTAAATTTATCAAATTTGATGGTGTTAGTATGACCACAGAGTGCTTTAAGGTATAAAATAGAATTGTTCGAAATATAATTCTGTCTTACAAACTTAAGAGGTATGAAGAAGGTATTTTTTTCTTAAAAAAAAAATGTGTGTAGTTGATAATTTTCTTTATTTTTGGTTTAATGTTTTTCTATTTTAAACACCCGTTGTGTGGCTGTTGATTATCTACTACACGCTTATACTTGAAATTGTTAGTTTTGAATAGCGTTTTTTTTATTTTTTGTGGAAGCGTTTACAAGAAGTGGTTGTTGGGTGGAGGAGGTATTCACAACAAAACCCAATATACGTTTTTTTTGTTTACACCTATGAATAGATTTTTTTTCTTTACATAAAATACATATAACATGCGTTTAATATAACTAAATGTTACCTGTCAAAAGCAACAAAAATCAACCATGTTAAAAACACACACAGGCGTGTTTCAAACGCCTCATACGCTCAACACATAAATAACCTTTACATGTTAAAATTATTAAAATTTTCAAAGAGATTTAACATAAAATCTTTAAGCTTTTGTTGAGGTCTTTATTTTAAAATGTTGTCTTTTTTTGTTGTTATTTCCCTTGATAAAAGAAAAAAAGAAGTATTATATTACTGTGTAGCGTGGTTTATCTGAAGTTAAGGATTATCTAAATATCGCTGAATAATAGCTTTTTGTTTTAAAAAAAATATTCGTCATATTGATTAATAGTGTAGCATATAATTTAGTGAATTTCATTTATTGGATTAAGCAAATTAAAAAAAAAACTTATGCAATATTTCTCTCTCCCTCTCTTTTAGTTATAAACCTGAAAAGAAAGTGAATATTTTGTTAAAGCAGCAACTGGTTTTTGCAAATATTTGTTTAGACTTGAATGAATTCCTAAAATATCTGTTAATTCATTGAATTAAGTGATAAATAAATTCTGTCAATGTATGAATTGAATTCAATTTTTAAGGAGCCAATTCAAAACACACTTTGAAAGTTTTCATCAGAGTTCAGAAAAAAACACACACTGAATAAAAAACTCGTACATATATGTAAACAAACATAACTTAGACCAACACACACATATTTTTATTTTCATACCAATTATGTTTGTTTTTAAATTTTCTTCGGTGCCCAACACAACCATGATTGTGTTCGTTTTAATATTTCGTTATTTACACGAACATTTTTGTATCACATACTTTTTGTTTCAATCACACATAAATCACACATTTTTGAGTGTTGCTTTATTTGAAGTTCATGTTCTGGTACGTGTAGTGAAAAAAAACACAGAACATGTACAATAAACAGGTTCGAGTTCAGTTATATTTTAAGTCGTGTTGTGGCTCGTGTAGTAAGAAAAAACACAACATGTACAATAAACAGGTTCGAGTTCAGTTATATTTTAAGTCGTGTTTAAAATATAACTGAACTCGAACCTGTTTATTGTACATGTTCTGTTTTTTCTCACTACACGAGCCACAACACGACTTAAAATATAACTGAACTCGAACCTGTTTATTGTACATGTTCTGTGTTTTTTTTCAGTACACGTACCAGAACATGAACTTCAAATAAAGCAACACTCAAAAATGTGTGCTTTATGTGTGATTGAAACAAAAAGTATGTGATACAAAAATGCTCGTGTAAATAACGAAATATTAAAACGAACACAGTCATGGTTGTGTTATGCACCGTAGAAAATTTAGAAACGCACATAATTGATATGAAAATAAAGATATGTGTTGGCTGCTTTTGAACAGAACATTGTGTGTTTCATGTGTGTATTTTCTGAACCTTGGTTTTCATACATTTGTAAAAAAAAAACAATTAAGTTTTAAATAAACTTATCTTCAACTTAAGCATTAATCTAAGTTTTTATTTTCTTTTTTGCAGGTATGAAAATATGAAGTGTTAAAAAGGACGACATCTGCGAATTGAGGTAACAAAACATTTTTTTTTTAAGTTGCTACCCCACATCTATATAGAACTGCCTCACTTGTCAACACGATTAATTCCACTTTGGAATTTTTTAAATTTTAATATACCCTATACCACTATGTGGTCAGGGTATAATGACTTTGTACTGATGTTTGTAACTACCAACAATATTGGACCTAGACCCTTCCTTTATTATATCGATCGACTCAGAATCACTTTCAGAGTCACTTTAGCTGCTTTAGAAAATTTGTACTCTTTGAACAACTTCCTATAAGATAAGTTTATTCAAATTATCATAAGATCACATGAAATTTTAGATTTTTGCAACCTCATTTGTTGTAAGTGCGCCACTGTTCGTCGTACGACACTAATGCCGTTTTCTTTTCTGACAAAAAATGTCGCAATTTATTTGCACTTGTTTAGAAAAGTGTATTTTTTGATATATTCTAAATTAAGAGCAACCTTATTTTATACATCGATCGAAAGGTCTCAAAGTCGAGAGCTCGTAAATCGCAAAAAATTGCAGTCGTTGACTTCTTTCAGGTCATGCTGAGATTATATTTCCCCATTGTTCTCCCTTTTTGAATATTTTCACCCTATGACTTCGAAGAGAATAATACTCAAAATTTTTTTGCATTTTATGAACACAGCACTTTGGGCCCTTTCAATTGATGTATAAGATAAGGTTGCTATAATTCAGAATATATTAAAAAATACACTTTTCGAATAAAGCGCAAATAAAATGCGACATTTTTTGTCAGAAAAGAAAACGGCATAAAAAAAATGTTAAATAAAAATAAAAATAAAAACTAAGGAGCAGAATAGATCAGGAATACCTAAGAAATTGTTATACATATTTAAGTTAAATATATATACATATATGGGGGATTGATTTCATGTCAAGTGCACCAACTTTTGAAACCGATGTCTTCCGATCGGGATGAAATTTGCACCAAGGTTAGTCCTATTGGATAGTAGTTAGACACAATTTTTCAACAAGATCGGTCCAGATCTCTCTGAGTTAGAGGGGATCAAAATTTGACATTTTGGCCAAACAGGTGTTTTTTTCTCATCCATGTAACTTATTACCTATTGTTCTAAAACAATTTTCTCCTAAATAGTTTAGATAGCTATTTATTCAATATTTCGGAAAAAAATACTTAAAAAAAAAAAAAAATTTTGTAGACTTTTTTTTTGCTAAATTAAAGCATTTTTTGCCTTTTTTTTCAAAAAGGGCATTTATTTTTTTTTTTTTTTTTTCATAAGATGTTGATTTATCAAGATATACTTGTTTGGAATTACATACTTTGTTGTTTCAAGAAATATTTTCTGTTTAATTTGTTTTGCTTAAATTGTTTATGGAAAAGAAAATTTTTATTCATTCAATAAACAAACATTGATTCGAACCTATCGTGTCGTATATTATAATATGAGAAAGCTTAGGATTTTTCCTTTAAGAGCTTTTTGGTCGCTTAGTGGGATGGGAGTGGGATATCTATCAAAATAAATGTTTTGTAACTCAAGACAACGGTTTTTCAATTTTTCACAAATGCACTATTTTGAATTTTTTCCTATTTATGTCTAAAACCTTACAAATAAAACATATACTGAGAAACTAGACAAACTAAACTTTCCGAAGGTATATAACATACCTAACTAAAATTTTATACCCTCGATACTGTAATACCCAGAATATGTTAACCTCAGGAAAAAAAATCGCTTTTTTCTATAGAAATGTTGAAAAATTATTATTTTTTATTTATTTTTAATAATAATTAAAATAATGTATAATAATAATATTAAAAATAAAAAGATAAATAATTTATTAAAATTTAATCTTAATTGCATTAGATCCATTTATATCATAACTATTTTTATACTTAATTTATTGTAGCTGATGAAGTATTTAAGTCTTGTAAATTTTTAAATACTCAGTCCTTCATCCAGCTTTTTTGTCGCCTTTATTTACTGCGTTTTTTTGTCAATCCTTTCTTGGCGTTACTAGGTTCAGCTGTTGATTTCGCTGCTGGTTTATTTGTTGTCTTTGGAAAGAAATCGCATTGAATAGAGGCATAAAACTTTTTCAACTTGAGTCTTCCATCGACAAGCGGTATAAAAGCATGGTATTCAGCGGTGCCATCGATTGTTACCACAGCATCGAATCTGCTCTTCAGTGTTTTCAATGTTTCCTGATGATCCTCTTTGCTACTAAAAACTATTTTAGTTTCTTTACAATAACTTTTTGCCTAATGGAATAAAGCAGTCGCATCTAAGATGCGATCATGATGAGAGCACTGGAGGCTATACTTCGCTGCATTTCTTTTAAGGTTTGCTCCAATACTATCACATGCTCCTTTACCATGAGCAGTAGGATGAAAATGCCACTCAGCTGGCATTCCAAAATCTTTTTCATGGGCCATAAGATTTGCCAAGCTACTTTTGTTTTTAAAATGTTGACGAGCTCCGTCCGAAACGTGGTATACCTTCTTTACTGTAAATTTAGATTTTAGAAATTTTAGTATTTTCTTCTGGTACTCATAAACTGCAACGGTATCATGTTTTAAATCGTCGGATATGATTGCCATACTTTTGTGTTCCAGTTTTTCATCTTTCATGTTGTAAATAACTACTGTGAATATAGTTGCTTGGTCGTTATTGAAGTGGAATGCTTGTATGGCATCCTGAAGAACATATTTATAGTTTTCTGCGAAATCATGTGAAATAACGAATTCACCAGACTTCAAATGTATCTTCAAATTCTTGAAGAATGACCATTGCTCTTTGACTAAAAAGTAATGGTTTCTCAAGTTTAGCAATCCTGTACACATTTCTTCCACAAAATCATCCACATTTAAAATGATTGTTTTCAATGTGCATCTGTCAGTCTGAATCCAAGAATCAAATTTGACCTCCTCTATATATTCTCGATCTAAAGAGTTGATTAAATTTTCTTTGATGAATGTGGTTTTCGGGCAATTGGTACATTCACCTAAGTGGCAAGAAGTTGTTTCATTAGGACACATAGTCAATTTAAGGCAATCACGGTAATCGTGTAAATCTTCTGCCGAATCATCTATTAAATACTTTAAGTAGATTTCGTTCAACATCAGTTTAAGATTTTCATGGTAAATGCAAACGCATACTGTATGAGTTCCGCTGCTTTCTGCCAAAACGCAATGTTTTGGCCTCATTTGGGTTAATTTCGTGAAGCCAATTCTAACGTCCTCGTGTTCAGATTGAAATGTGCAAATAGCTCTATCAGGTTACAGATAACCATTCTCTTCTGTTATGTTATGAAGGTATGTTACATACCTTCGGAAAGGTTAATTTGTCTAGTTTCTCAGTATAAGTTTTATTTGTAAGGTTTTACACACAAATAGGAAAAAATTCAAAATAGTGCATTTGTGAAAAATTGAAAAACCGTTATCTTGAGTTACAAAACATTTATTTTGATAGATATCCCACTCCCATCCCACTAAGCGACCTATAAAGCTCTTAAAGGAAAAATCCTAAGCTTTCTTATGAAAAAAAAAAAAAAAAAATGCCCTTTTTGAAAAAAAAGGCAAAAAATGCTTTAATTTAGCAAAAAAAAAGTCTACAATTTTTTTTTTTTTAAAGTATTTTTTTCCGAAATATTGAATAAATAGCTATCTAAACTCTTTAGTAGAAAATTTTCTAAGAACAATAGGTAATAAGTTACATGGATAAGAAGAAACACCTGTTTGGCCAAAATGTCAAATTTTGATCCCCTCTAACTCAGAGAGATCTGGACCGATCTTATTGAAAAATTGTGTCTAAACTACTATCCAATAGGACTAACCTTGGTGCAAATTTCATCCCGATCGGAAGACATCGGTTTCAAAAGTTGGTGCACTTGACATGAAATCCCCCATATATATATATATATATATATACATATATCTCGATCTTCGACTAGATGCTTGACTTCGTTCTACTTCATACGCAATCTCGTAAGTTCTGTTGTCAGTTGCCGCTTCCAGGTATGCGCTGGTCTCTCGTCTGCTTCCATGCGGTTTCCAATCTAGTCATTTCTTGGCAATATCATCGTCTGATTTACGGAGGGTGTGACCTATCCAACTCTATTTTCGCTTACTTATTTCCGTTCTAATAGGCTGCTGGTTTACCTCCATCCAGAGTTGGTTGTTGGATATTGTTACAGGCCAGAAAATCCATAAGATTTTGCGGAGGCATTTGTTAAGAAATACCTGAAGGCATTGTATATCACGTGATGCCATTTTCCAGGTCTCGCATCCATATAACAGATTGGATTTTATGTTTGAGTTAAATAATTTGACTTTGGTTTGTTTCGAAATATTAGAAGATTTCCAAAATTGGTCTAACTGCGCAAATGCACTCCGCGCCTTATTTATGCGACTGGATATATCTGCTGCTAAGCCACCAGTTGTGTCAATTGCGCTACCCCGGTAGCAGATAGACTAAACATCTTCAATATCTTGATCACCTACGAAAAAATGGCGATCTGTGTTACTATTGATGCGGAGCGATTTTGTTTTTGCTATATTTATCTTCAACCCAACCAGTTTTGGGATATCACTGATGGTGGAAATTTTCGACTGCATATCTGAAAATGAGTGGCTAAGTAGACATATGTATGTCATCGGCATAATCTAAGTCCTTCAACCGTCCTTGTAAGCCCCACATAATACTTCTCTTATGATGGGTTGTTGCCTTCTGCATCACAGCATCGAGGACGCAGTTAAAAAGTAGAGGTGATAAAACACAACCTTGCCTAACTCCAGTTTTCACCGTGATGCTGTTGCTCAGTTGTTTTTCTGGCATTCTTGTGCAGGGCTTTCATTAGCCGTGTTAGTTTTTCGGGGACACTCTTGCATACCAGCGAGTTCATATAGCGTTATGGTTCAGTGTATCAAATACCTTCTCAAAGTCTGTAATAATGAGGTATAATGGTGATCTCCATTCCACTGATTTCTCAACGATAATCCTAAGACTGTTTGCTTGGTCAACACAATATTTTCCGAAGCGAAAGCCAGCTTGGTCATTTCTGAGTGATGGGGAAATTGTTGTCGACAGTCTTTTGTTTATAATATTATCTAATTTACCATGCTTAACAAGGTTATGCTTCCTCCAATTCTTCCTGTTGGTCAAATCACCTTTTTTTGGAAGATTTATAATGACTACATCAGGCAGCTCGTCAGGTAAAGATTCATGTGCCTAAAACGCCATAATAATGGGTTGTGGCAGTCGTGCACTGGTTGTTCGGTCGGCTGTAAGCAGTTCTGGAGAGATATTATGCAAACCAGGAGATTTGTTTGGTTTGAGAGGTTTTATAGATTCGCTAATTTCACATATCTCAGGGCAATCAGTAGAGAAGTCGGCATTTGGTGTATGTGAAGCACATCCGCAAATGGGTTGACATTGAGCAGTAGATGTTGATAGCATGCCGGAGTAAAAGCTCTCCCATAGTGTAACCTGTTGGGTTTTCGATGTTATAAGTTCTTCCACTTCGTTCTTTAAAGGCTTTCCGGTCGATAATTTTCTATTTTTCAGCTTGTTAACAGACATATGCATGTCCCTCACATGATGGGTTTCAGTCGCTGCTTGAAGTTCTTTCGCTATGTTGTTGATTCAATTGCGTTTATCTCTCCGGGCGTTTTACCTCAGAATTAAGGCGGCTGTATTTGTGCTGTTGGCTGGCCTTATTCAAGCGTGTTTTACTGGATTAAGTTCGACGTAGCATCGTTAATCCATTCTTTCCTAGTAGTATTTTTAAAACCCAGATGTTTTTCTGCTGCCTTAGTGCAAATTTCGCTGACATGCGGCCATGTTCGGGTTTCACTGTTACTTGAGGCGTATTCTACCAATTCGTTAGTGAATAGGTTGGCGATTTCCAGATTTTTCAACTTTGCCACATTGAGTCTTCTCTGTGGCACACTGTAGTTCGTCCTGATGACGGTGATTTCTATACGCGCAGTGGTAACTAGTAAGTGGTGATCGCTAGCAGTATCGGCACCTCTATTATTGCACACATCCAGTAACGAACCACGCAATTTTCTGCTGATAGTATGTGGTCTATTCGGTTTCCCGTTCGACTGTTAGGGGATACCAAGGTGATTTTGTGTACTTTTGGATGAGGGAATAACGTACCGCCAATGACAAGATTATTGGTCCTGCAGGTGTCCGGAAATATTTCTCCATTCTCCGTTACTCGTCCTAGGCCATGCCTGCCCATTGTGCTCTCCTTATTGGCATTTTCGGGGCTTACCTGAGCAATAAAATCACCTATCATAATGACAATGTCTCCCAAACTCCCTGTTACGAGGACGCTATCGAGGAAGTTATAAAAAGATTCCTTTGTGGAGTTTTCAAAGGTTTCAGTGGGAGCGTATCATTGGACAAACGTAATAATCACCCATCATAATGACAATATCTCCCTTACTCCCTGTTACGAGGACGCTATCGAGGAGGTTATAAAAAGATTCCTTTGAGGAGTTTTCAAAGGTTTCAGTGGGAGCGTAGCATTGGACAAACGTAATAATCCGGCCTTTGCCGCACACTCTGGTAGTAATAATTCTTTCGGAGTGAGGTTTCCAACCTATTAGGGCACTTTTCACCTTTTTTGATAGAAGCAGACCGACCCCATCTTATCGAGGCAACTCGTTTGTTGGTTTTCCGGAGAAAGGTACCGTAAGACCTTCTGCTGCTGTAAATTCTCCTAATTGGCACTATTGTACTTCGCATAGCCCAAGCAGTGAGAGTTTATAGGCGGTGAATTCCTTGCATAATTGTACAAGCCTTGAGGTTTCCAAAAGATTACGTACATTCCATGTTCCTATTCTTGTCGTAGATTTCATGCCAAATTCCGTCAACGTTATATCGAGTTTATTGGTTTTGATTCTTGTTCTGGTTTCATTAATAAGGTTTATATTTAAGACGTACGGCTTATTAGACCATAACGTCCGATCCTGGTGTTGGGGCTGCCAACATCGCCACCAGGCTCGCAGAAGTATGTATGATCGGTCGTCAGAGCCTCGTTAGGGCGTCAGGGGACACCAAGTCTTTTTGATAGTGGATGAGTTTGACATTAAGAAAGGAGTGGCTATGTGGAGAAATTTATAAATTGTTTTGCGCTTCACTTTCCCATTAAATATACTTTTCGAAAAAAGTGCTTGGCCTCCGTGTGTTAAAAAGTCACGGTGTTGGGGTTGCCAACATCGCCACCAGGCTCGCAGAAGTATGTATGATCGGTCGTCAGAGCCTTGTTAGCGCGTCAGGGGACACCAAGTCTTTTTGATAGTGGATGAGGTTGACATTAAGAAAGGAGTGGCTATGTGGAGAAATTTAAAAATTTCTTTGCGCTTCACTTTCCCATTAAATATACTTTTCTAAAAAAGTGCTTGGCCTCCGTGTTTTAAAAAGTCACGGATTTATTGATCTGCCCTCGTACTTGATAGTTTTTGTTTTACAATTTTCACATTTGAAATGTTGCTTACATTTTTATTTGTTCATTTGAATTAAGTAGGTAATCCAATTATCAATTACGAAATTCAATAATTACTACAAACAGCACAAAAAATGACTAAACTCTATTGTAAGCAAGTGTAGACCTTAAACATGTGTAAGTGAAAAACGGAAAAATTGGGTCACTATAAGAACCACGAGACCGTTTTTTTTCGTATTGCACAAAACTGAACATTCTTGAAAATATGCTTGAAAAAACAATGACAAAAAAATACACAGCATAAAACAAATCCAAGAAAAAAAAAACCCTATAAGTACTTAAGTAATGACAACAAAATTTGTGGAGAAAAAAAACAACAACTGAAGAACACAGACTATAATCCGCTTAATTTTTATAAGAACCTAATATTGTGTTCAAGACTAGAAGTGACATGAAAAGAAATTAATGGCAAAAAATACTACAAATATTGTTGGGATTTGTATTAAAAGGCTTTTGTTTTTTTGTTGTTTTTTTTTGTTTGTGATTTGGAGATCATTGAAGTGGCAGAAAAAAAGGCTAACAAGTCATTCTACTGACATACAAAAACATAAAACGTTGTTAACAAAGATATGTCAAAACAAGCAAGAAAATTATTAAAGTTGTAAGAAGTCCAAATTGTGCTGACATTGGGGTAACTTGACTTAAGAACTTATTTAATATATCAGTTATTTCTTATTTCTCCACACCCTTTTATTATAACATATGTTTATAATTTTATGTTGTAGTTAAAAAATGTCATTTCACAATAAAATTTAATATAAATTTTGTTAATACATATAATTTATTTTAACAAAAGAGTACTATTGTTATTTTTTTTTTTGTTAGAATATTGACTTATATTTTGATTAACTTTGTAATGTCAGGTAAATACAGAATAGACTTCTGTAACATGCGTGGACTGAGGACGAATTTTTTCTCTGTATATGTCCACATTCGCTTCCATCGGCCGGATGTTTTGGCTTTATGTTAGACCCAGGTAAGTGATGATGCTGATCCACAGGATTTTCACATACTTGGTTATCACCTTCCATCCCTTTTTACTTTTCATAGGGGCCTTGCAATGTACATTCGCGACAGTCATGTGTACCAGTTCCAGCAACATTCTAACTTAACTCACTTTGGGTTAAGTTCAAAATCAGGCCAGACATTCTGATTTCGCGTTTCCGTATAGAAGACCAAATATAGAAAGGGAGCATAATCTATAATGGCTTCGATGCCCTCTCTGAATCCATAACTAGAATCCTAGAGAGTTGCCCGAATAGCCAAATCGTAGTTTCTGGCGATTTTAATATTTACAACTCTTGGCTTCACCATTTGAGTCAAACAACTCCCGAAGGCATAACCACTTACCGCAACGAGTGAATGAACCAACGCACATTCCGTGCATTGAAGAGCAAAGACAAAATACTCTCGATTTTTTTCTAACTTCACACCTTGACAAGTATGAAGTGACAATACTTGCATCTCTTGGTAATTCGGATCACTGCACCATTTCCACATCTTTTTTGTACTCTGTACTTCATAGCGTTTCAACACCAGCTATGAAACGCTCAGTTTTTATTTACGAAAAGGCTCGTTTGGCATTTCAACTGGAAACTTTGTTTCCTGGACAATAATGTTGACACTGCAGCGATAATGGTGGAAAAAATAAAAGTGCCTGGTATGAGATTATTCATTCCATCAAAGCTCATTTCGGCTAAACCTAATCAAAAATCTTTATTTAACCGGACTTGCAGAAATGCAGTCAGACCCAGAGAGGAAATATTCAGACATTGGCGTGAAAATAAAAATTCCGTCACTGAACTGCTGCAAACAGGCAAGAGACGAATGTGCGAAAGTACTTAGCCGCGAAAAGTTTCTTCACGATCAGCGTTTTTGTGCTAAAGTTCTTTCTGCTCCTCGGGGCAGTAAGAGCTTTTGGTCATTTGTTAAAAGAGTAAACAATAATGCTAGTTCTGCTATCCCAACTCTTATAATTAAGGATCGGAATTATATGCAAATGCATATCAGATTGGAGCGTCTTACCAAAGCGGGACCAAGACACAAATTTGTTTCATCAAAAAATAAAAGGAATTGCATAACATATGCATTGCATATTTGCATATGTTTAGCATATTTGCATATTTTGGTGCATATTTCCATATGTTTTTTGCAGATTTGCATATTTCTTTCCATAAATTTCTTAATTTTAATTACACTGTGCTGGAATCGGGAACATTGTTTTATTTGACTTTTCTGAACATAGTTCACTGTTTGTTTTGTGTTAAAACTTTATTAAAGCGATATAATGCAATAAAATTTTCACAGCAAAAAGACCTTTATAAATTTGTTAAAAGCAAAATGTCGGTAAATTGCTTGTTAAAAAAATGGATTAAAGGCTTTGGCGACAATTCATTAATAATTGAAAATGAATGCATATTCTGCAACATATGCAAAAAAAGGTAAGCACATTTGAGAAAAAAGCCAACAAAATGCTTATACTAAAAATGTTTGTCTGTAGCTTTGTTCAGATAAAAAGTTTTTAATACAACAGCATATAAGTACAAAAACCCACAAAAACCGACTGGCAAATCAGTCCGAAAACAATTCAAATGGGAATAGAAACTTTTCTTATGATTTATGCAAAGCCATGATAGCTGCAAATATTCCATGGAACTCTTTAAATAACAGCACATGGTGTTCGTTTCTTGAGAAACATATGAATCAGCAGATACCAGACGAATCAACTTTGCGAAAAACTTATTTAGATAAGTGTCATGAAGATAGTTTAAACAAAATTCGAGCCGACTTATCTAATGATTCCGTCTGGGTATCTGTTGATGAAACAACAGACACAATCGGGCGCTATATAGCAAGTCTAATAGTTGGAAAAATGAGCGAATACGAGCCTACAAAATCTTACTTATTGACATGTCAGGAATTAGAAAAAAACTGATCATGCTTCTATTGCGCGATTCGTCAACACGTCCCTCTTAAAGTTGTGGCCTAACGGGGACAGCACAGACAAAGTTTTATTATTGGTGACCGATGCTGCACCTTACATGGTTAAAGCAGGCAAACATTTGACAATTTTTACCCCAACATGAAGCACGTAACATGCTTAGCACATGCCGTGCATCGTGTAGCTGAAAAAATTCGAGAAATCTTCCCAGAAGTCAACAGTTTAATTTCCTCTATTAAAAAAGTATTTTTGAAGGCTCCATCTCGGATTTGCTTGTATATAAAGACATAATGATCGATTGCCCGCTTCCACCAAATCCGATTATAACGAGATGGGGTACTTGGATTGAGGCGGCGCTTTTTTATGGAGAAAACGTCAACAATATTAAAATGGTAAGATGTATTATAACACTGTGGAACATTTTTGGGATTATTGTCTGGGGGGGTGAGAAATTCCAAGTCAGGGTGATGGTACTAGGTCAGTATAGTAAAACCCTAAAAGGGTTTGGCGTTCGTATGTGTCAGTTTTTTTTATGACCTTTTAAATTTTTTCCTTATCTTGATGTTTTTTTGCTTAGTTGTAACATTTTGGCAAAAACGTAGTTTAACATAACTCGAGAACCACTTGTCCGATTTTGATGAAATAAACTCAAAAAATTTAGAATTACAATTTCTTTAATCCGTTCATATAACGTTTTTCTTTATAATCAACAGTTTTGCCGGTAAAAATAAATTTGTGGAGAAAAAAAAATATTTTTTTGCCTAAAAATTAAAGTTTTTTTTTTTTTAAATTCATAAAAAATCCAAAACGGAAAAAAGGATCAAGTGTTATTAATTCCGTGTAAAGTCACATAACCTGTAAACAAAATGCGACATAGATCATAGAAATCGATTAACGCGTTCTGCTTTTATTTACAATTAAGTGAAGGTATCCCATTTTGACAAGAACATTAATATTTGTTTTTATTCAAAAAGTGTCATTTATCGCCTTTTTTTTAAATTTTATTTTTATTTATTTTAATAAATATTGCCTAGACTTTTTCGATGGTGGTTGTTCGGGACTAGTGGCATCGCATTCATCGCTATCATCAGTTTCTGATCCACACATAATGTCAATGTGTGACTCCACTGTTGGCCCTTCTGCATCTCCTGAAAATTCTTTATCATCAAGATCATCCTTGTCTTGCCACACAAGCTTACTCCACCAGCAAATTTCCGCAATTATTGCACTCGGCGACTTTTTGCCTCTATATCTGTAAGTTTTTGTTTTATTAAAATGAGTTTGAAAAAATAAAAAATCAGTATTACCTCATTTCAAATGGCATAGCAACTTGATGATAGCGTTCACCTTGTTCATCAGATTCGGTAGCCAATTGTTTGCTGAAGTAGTCCAGATGATGATGTAAATAATGGATTTTCAAGGACATGTGGACACCAATTTCCGAGAATGCTCTTAACATCCTTGCGACAGAAACATCGTAGTTGTTAGAACGATGCTTTCCCAACAAGCATTCTATTACTTCTTTGATTGCCTGCCATGCATTCAATTCAGCGTCAATCAGAAGATTGTTGAATGCGTCACTTTTAATCAGCTTTCGTATATCTGGACCATTTAGTACGCCTGATTGGAAAAAATTAATTTGTTAAGATGGAAAATCATGGGAAATGAATGTGATATTATAACTTACCTTCTTTAATTTTACTTTCGCTGAGTCTCGGGTAAATTAGTTTCAAACACAAGAAAACTTCATCTCTTTTGGCGACAGTTTTGATAAAATTCTTAACAATTCCAAGTTTAATATGCAGTGGAGGCAGCAATATCTTCTCCTTCGGCACTAGAGGCTCACGAATAATATTGGCCGTTTGTAACCTGCTGTGCTCTCTGAGTTTCCATCCGTGGCATGCATATTGGTCACCGGAAAATCGTGTGTCCCAATCGCACAAAAAGCACTTATATTTTATATAGCCGCTTTGAAGAACGCAAAGCATTGCTACAACTTTTAAATCGCAGCATATGCGCCACATATGTTTGGCGTAGTTAACCATTTTTAAAATATTTTCCAGTGCATCATATGTTTCTTTCGTTTCTGTACTATAGGCGATTGGAACTGAAGGTTTTTTATTGATCTTATGCAGTAAAACCGCCTTCAAGCTGAGTTTTGAACTGTTAATAAATAATCTCCAGACATCTGCTTCATATTTTATTTCCATTGCGTCCATCAATTTTCCTACATCCGGGCAATATGCAGAAGTTTTTTTCATCATTCACAAGGAATAAACTTTGGAGTGCTGCCTGACGACTTCGATAAGCTGTGACTTTCACACCGGGTGCCAACAAATTGTTTGATTTCAAAATGGAAGCCAGCTCTTCCGATTTATGCTGTGTTAATTCCAACTTGGCAACAATTGAATCAAGCTTATTTTGATTTATTAAAATTGGCTCATTGGATACTGATGGCTCATATGGGGGATCATCACGTGCATGATATGTCGGAGCAGTCGTAGAAGAGAAAATATCTGGGCTAGAAGCTTTTGGCACAGGAATGTGGTCCGAATGAGGCAATGGTGTTGCGGCACTTGCAACACCAACGCAATTATACGATTTTCTTATCCTTTTTGCGGCTCCTTTATTCGCACATGCATAGCAATTCAATGGATTGTGACCTTCGCCAGGATTAGTCCAAGTCATTGGGATACCGAATGGCATACTTTCACGTCTTCTATTTTTCCAATCCATTAGACGGTTGTAGCAGCTTTTACACACTATATTTGGTACCCAATTTTCATTACTATAACATTTTGGTTGAAGTACATCTCGTATGTTTGAACAAAATCAGTACTGAAATTTCCCCTTTTTTTATGTGTTGAGACATATTGACCACAGCAGTAGCAAAAGCTATTTATATCTGGCTTGCACAGTTCCATATTCTGTTCACTTTTGTTCACTTTTAAAAAAATTGGAGAAAAATCACTTTTACTGTTCGCTTTCGTCGGCACTTGTTGAATGACAAAAATCACAGAACCAGTGTGAGAAAGAGAAGAAGTATAATGACAATGCATGTTTTATGTGAACATTACAGAACCAGTGTAGCCACATCAATATTTCTCTTTTAGTACAGTAGAAAAATATGAGAGAGTTCGGCTTGTGAGTGTCAATGTTTTCTCCAAATAATATCTGGAGCAAATTTTTGAAATTCATACATTTACCTAATTGTGAATAAATGAGAAACGCGTGCATCGATTTTCATGATCTATGCCTTTTTTTGCTCATGAGTTATGTGACTTTACGCGAAAGTAATTAGTTTTGGCACTTTTTTCCATTTTGGATTTTTTATGAATTAAAAAAAAAAAATATTTAAATTTTTAGGCAAAAAATTCTTTTTTCCCTTCATACATTCATTTTTAACTTCGAAAGTGTTACACATATAGGAAAACGGTATAGAAACAGATTAGAGAAATTGTAATTCTTAATTTTTCTAAATTTGTTTCATCAAAATCGTACAAGTGGTTCTCGAGTTATGTTAAACTACGTTTTTGCCAAAATGTTACAACTAAGCAAAAAAACATCAAGATAAGGAAAAAATTTAAAAGGTCATAAAAAAAAACTGACACATACGAACGCCAAACCCTTTGAGGGTTTTACTATACTGACCTAGTACCATCACCCTGACTTGGAATTTCTCACCCCCCCAGATTGGCTGTTGTAATGTGTAATTTAACCAAAAATGTGTTGGACTACGCCCAGTTTGCTTAGATCTATCCCTATAAAGACTTTTTTTTTAACTACATTACATTACTACATTATAATCTTCTTGACGATTCGGAAGCCGAAGCAATTAGAACTGCCAAGACTATGGTTGACAAACCTTCGGTCATAAATAGTTTGATATTTATTCAACAACACTTCCATACTTTACCGACTGCGATCAAAAGGCTTGAGGAGCAAGGAACCTGGCTAACTGAATCCGTAAAAATAATCATGGATTTAAAAAAAGTTTTTTAAAACGTTCCTGGTGAATATCGAGAAAAGTTCAGTATGGGTTTAGAAAAAAACCCATCATTCGGCATGCTAAAAAAGATGCTCACAATATTTCAGAAAATGAAGTAAAAGCTGAGTATATATCAAAATACACTTTTGCGCCAATTACTTCTTGCGACGTGGAAAGGTCATTTTCTGCTTACAAGAATATATTGAGTGACAAAAGTTGCAGATTATCTTTGAAGAGTTTAGAGGCTATTATGGTCACTTATTGCAATATATAAATAAAAAAAGAACTTTTTTTTATTACACCAAATAATATTCTGTTGTTTTAATAAGGTGCATATTATTAGAATTTTTTGCATGTATAGTGCATACTAGCTTATTCGTACCCTGCGTTGCTCGGGATCCGAAAGAGTATTATTTTTTATAAACTCCTAAACACCTGGTAGCTTTGGAGTCTAAAGATTTTTGTGTTTCGTCAAATACCTAGAAGTATTTTTTAAACTAACCACTTGTAACAAATAAGTCTTCCCCATCGTCAATGCTATACCTACATGGAAATATTTTCAGCCTTCTAGCTCTAAAAAAAACAAGTAATAATAATAGGGATGTTTTGCATATGTTTTGCACATATTTTGCATATATTTTGCATATTTTTTGCATATTGTCTGTGCATATAAGTCCGATCCCTACTTATAAAGAATGACCAAATATTCACTGATCCGGCTGATAAGGCTAATGTTTAAGCTGAGCTTTTTGCAAAAAATTAAATTTTGCCGGATAACGATCAACTACTGCCCGAAATCGAAATAGTATCTTGTACTATGCCTAAAATACGAGCAGTTAAAAAGGTTCTTTCGGATCTCAACATTAATAAGTCTCCGAGACCGGATGGTATACCAGCACTGGTGCTGAAACAGTGCTCTTCGACGCTAGCCAGTCCATTGGCCAACCTTTTTAGCCCTTCGGGAGTCTTTCCCTCTTGCTGAAAAGTGGCTAATGTCCAACCCTGAAAATTACCGTCCAATTGCAATCTGCTCTGCGCTCTCAAAGGTGATGGAGAGCATGATCAATTTCCATCTTGTAAACTACCCAGAGGCCAACTCACTTCTTAATGATCGACAGTATGGCCTCCGTAGAAATCGTTCCACGGGAGACCTGTTAGCTCTACTTTCTGAGCGCTGGAGTCGATCCATTCGCAAGTGGTTGCTCTAGATATTCCAAGGCATTCGAACGTGTGTGGCACGGTGCACTGATATCAAAGCTTATTGCATTTGGGGTCGGTATTGAGTTCCCTCGATTTATATCGAGTTTTCTCAGAGACCAAACAACACGTGTTGTTATTGATGGGGTCTCATCCAACGAGTTTCAGCTTAATTCAGGGGTACGTTCTTCTCTTTTCCTTATCTTTCTGAACCATCTTCTTGATCAAACTTTTAATTCAAAATACTCTTTCGCAGATGACAGCAGCATTTGTCATTCATTTTCCTTTAATTATAGGCCAAGCCTCTTGGAAGTTGGGGGGTAAAAGGCGGACAATGAATGACACACTCAATCAAGACCTGTTAACAATCTCCGAGTGGGGTAAAGCGAATAGGGTTGATTTTAATGCGCTGAAGATTGATTCCCATAGGGCCATGAAATCAACAATGTCATCTGTACATATGTGTGGTATAGCTATTGAGGAATCGGACATTCTTGATGTTCTAGGCATGAGAATTCAATGTGATGTTCGTTGAATCGAGCATGTTTTTCAAGTGCCGAAAGAAGTGTTCAAGTGTCTTGGTTTTCTAAAACGGTGCATTAATTATTTCACTCCTTCTGATCTCCTTCAAATCTAGACCACTTACATCCGACCGAAAATGGAATACAACTCCCGTGTATGGGCAGGAGCTTCAAAGTCTATTTTGGAGCAACTGCACCATGTGCAAAGGAGGGTGTTGGCTCTCATCAATAACAGTAGGGTATCCAAGTCTATTGACTCATTGGAACATCGTCGGAATGGGGGTTGTGTAGCACTGTTCTATAGATACCACAATGGGAAATGTTCTTCGGATATTAGTGAACTTATTCCAAGTGCCCGAGTTTCGGTTCGCTCTACCCGCTTCTCTAGTAAATCACATCCGTTTGTATAGTCTATTGTCCAGTTGACCGCACAACGCATTACAGAGAGAATTCGTTCATCAGTCGAACTAGCCGTATTGGAATAAACTCCCCGCACAAGTCTTTCCTGACAGTTATAATCTAATAAAATTTAAGTCAAATATCCCACAAACACTACCCCCCTTTCCTCCTTCCCATAACCTATTTTCCTGAGCTCAACGCAATGCACTGCAGCTATAGGGGAATCCCCTGAATGTTGGTCAATAAATAAAAATAAAAAAATTATTAATATAAAAAATAAAGTTGACATCACTGATATTATCCTTTAATAATATCAAATTACTTCTAGCAGGCAAATTAAATTAGTTTGAGGCAAAATAAAAAAACGCACATAAATACATACATACACATTTTTAATTAAAAATTAATCATCCACTTCTTTTTTTAGCGGAATTTTTAATTATTTTTTTTTTACAATGCCATTCTTCTGTTTCTGGTTTAACGAATCATTCTGCTTCTATTTTTTATTGTTCAGGCAACATTATGTTCATTATCATTAAACAATGCATTTAATTGTTTGAGCTTTTAAAACAACAACAAAATTAATATTTGTCATTGAAAGTGGAAAAAAGCAAAAAAAGAATTATAAAAATTAAATCATAAATTTACTCGGGTTCTTTTTTAATAGTGATTGTCGTCACCGTTCTTAATACTCTAGCTGCAAATTACAATTGGCTCTACCAGCCACAAGCTGCAATGTGGCTTGTGAATAAATTTTTTCACATAATTTTTTAAACAAATTATGTCTTTTATTTATCAACATTATTGTTTTAGTTAATTTCCATAATATTTGGGAGTAGGGTATAACAGATCCCAATAACTCAAATATATATAAATATATATAACTGGTTTATTTTAAAACTATTTTTCATATTTTTAAGTGTCTGCCCAGTTGTTTGTTTCTAGATTTAGCTTTTGTTTGTACAACGTGAAAAATGAGTTAAATCTACATATTTTCCATTCATGGGAAAAGAAAACAAACACATGCTTCGTAATATTCTGTTGTGTGTTAAGTTAACAATGTTGTTTTTACAAACTAAAGACAAACAGATTTAGATAAATTATTCTAAGATAACGGTTGTTATTACGAGTATGATAAATATTGTTTATTATTTATCATCATACATGTGTGTCAAGTGTGTAAACGTCTGTAATTTGTTAACGAAAATATAGATAGTGTTTTCATTATTATTATTATAAATTTACTTAATGACTACAATAAAATTTACTGTTCACTTTTTGGAAAATTTTTCAAAGTTAAAATTATTAATTTGAGTATTTTAAAAAGTAATTGTTGCTTGATTGATTTATTGTAATATATGACTGACTACAAAATTGAAACACTCACAAAAGAATCTAGTCATAGTATTTCAGAAATAAACATTTTATTGTTTACACTATTCTACAAACGAATACGTCTGGAAACGAGCAGAGACTAGAAAAGTGTACCTAGGTTTCTGAATCTTTGATCAGCTTTGCTCTGAAGAGTTTTCTATTAACATAATAATTTTAAAAATCAATAAAAAAAAAAAACAACGCAGCACACATTAAAAACAAAATTAATTTTATTTTTAAACTCTTTTTTTTAACTCTATCTGTCTTTCTGTCTGCCATGTCCAATTGATGTGAAACTTGGCCCATAATCTTGTTGTGACTATAGATTAATTTTGGGGTAGTCAAGCACTGTCACACACAGTCACGGATGATTTAAACCTCATTTCCCCTCATCCAAAAAATCTGAAACTTGGTCCATAGAGTTGTTGTGACCAAAGATTAATTTTAATATAGTCACGCAAAGTCACGCACAGTCACGGACAGATTAAAAACTCATATGTATAAGGAAAGAAAGAGTTTTAATAAAAACTTTGTTTTTATGGGATAGATTATTAAATAACTTTTTTAGCAGTATTTATTTTTTATTAACTAAGAATTTTAAAATTAAAAAAAATAAATAAAATAAAAATGCAGTTAATATCTTTTTATTTTAACTTGAATTTTTTATTTAAAAAATTTTTTTTTTATTATTACTTTTTTAAATAATTTTTTTTTCAGGTGATTATTTTCAGTATTTTTCGGTTTTGGGAAATACGAAAGTACTGATAAACTTGCTAGAGTTTTGATGTGTAAACATCTATACGCGCAGGGGGGTATAAATCAATTTCACAATACAATCACAGAAACAGCGTAAGACGTAAGACAAAATCGGTGTGGCTTATGATGGTATTGGTAAAAAATTATGATATTTGAAAAATAAAAAACCAAAAATGAAAAATGAAAAATGAAAAACAAAAAATTAAAAAAGAAAAACGAAAAATAAAAAATAATAAAAAGAAAAAATGAAAAATAAAAAAAGGAAAAACGAAAAATGAAAAACGAGAAACGAAAAAATAAAATTAAAAAATGAAAAATTAAAAATAAAAAATGGAAAATGAAAAATGAAAAACAAAAAATTAAAAATGAAAAATGAAAAATAAAAAATAATAAAAAGAAAAAATGAAAAATAAAAAAAGGAAAAACGAGAAATGAAAAACGAGAAACGAAAAAATAAAAATCAAAAATGAAAAATAAAAAATGGAAAATAAAAAATAAAAACGAAAAGTGAAAAATAAAAACTGAAAAATAAAAAATGAAAAAAAAAATGAAAAATGAAAATAAAAAATGAAAAACAAAAAATTAAAAATAAAAAATGAAAATAAAAAATGAAAAGCGAAAAATAAAAAATGACAAATAAAGAATGAAAAATAAAAACTGAAAAATAAAAAAAGGAAAATTGAAAAATAAAAGATGAAAAATAAAAAATGAAAAACAAAAAATTAAAAGTGAAAAATAAAAAATGAAAAATAAAAATCAGAAATGAAATATGAAGAAAGAAAAATTAAAAATAAAAAATGAAAAATGAAAAATTAAAAATTAAAAATTGAAAATGAAAAATAAAAAATTAAAAATAAAAAATAAAAGATGAAAAATTAAAAATTAAAATTAAAAAATGAATATTAAAAAAAGAAAAATAAAAAATGGGTAATGAAAAATGAAAAATAAAAACTGAAAATTAAAATAAAAAATTAAAAACGAAAGACGAAAAATAAAAAAAAAAAATTCAAAATTAAAAATAAAAAATTAAAAATGAAAAATGAGAGATAAAAAATAAAAAAAGAAAAATGAAAAATGAAAAATAAAAAATGAAAAATAAAAAATGAAAAACGAAAAATTAAAAATGAAAAATGTAAAATAAAAATAAAAAATAAAAATAAAAAATTAAGAATGAAAAATAAAAATGAAAAACGAAAAATTAAAAATGAAAATTAAAAAAAGAAAAATGAAAAATTAAAAATAAAAAATGAAAAATGAAAAGTAAAAGCTGAAAAATTAAAATAAAAAATTAAAAACGAAAGACGAAAAATAAAAAATGGAAAATTAAAATTAGAAACTGAAAAATAAAAAATGAAAAATAAGAACCTTAATTTTTCGGTTTTTATTTTTCATTTTTTAAAAAAAATTAAAAAGGTAAAAAATATTAAAAATATTAAAAATAAGAAATTAAAATCGAAAGATAAAAAATTAAAAATGAAAAATGAAAATTAAAAAATTAAAAATGAAAATAACATTATGAAAAATTAAAAGAAAAATTAAAAACGAAAAACGAGAAATAAAAAAAATTAAAAATAACATTATGAAAAATTAAAAGAAAAATTAAAAACGAGAAATAAAAAAAATGAAAAATGAAGGATGAAAAATAAAAAATTGAAAATGAAAAATTAAATATTAAAAATGAAAAATGAAAAATGAAAAATTAAAAATAAAAAATGAGAAATGAAAAATGAAAAGTAAAAGCTGAAAAATTAAAAAAAAAATTAAAAACGAAAGACGAAAAATAAAAAAAGGATAATTAAAATTAGAAACTGAAAAATAAAAAATGAAAAATAAAAACCTTAGTTTTTCTGTTTTTATTTTTAATTTTTTAAAAAAAATTAAAAAATTAAAAACGTAAAAAAATTAAAAATAAAAAATGAAAAATAGAAAATAAGAAATTAAAATCGAAAGACGAAAAATAAAAAATTAAAAATTAAAAATGAAAAATGAAAATTAAAAAATGAAAAATAAAAAATTAAAAATGAAAAATAACATTATGAAAAATTAAAATATAAATTAAAAACGAAAAACGAGAAATAAAAAAAATGAAAAATGAAGGATGAAAAATAAAAAATGAAAAATGAGAAATCAAAACTAAAAAATTAAAAAGACAAAATGAAAAATTAAAATTCTATTTCACAATACAATCACAAGAACAGCGTAAGACGTAAGACAAAATCGGTGTGAAATATGATTGTATTGGAGAAGAAATTATGATATGTGAAGAATAAAAAATGAAAAATGAAAAATAAAAAATGAAAAATAAAAAATGAAAAATAAAAAATAAAAAATGAAAAATAAAGAAAGGAAAAACGAAAAATGAAAAACGAGAAACGAAATATGAAAAATGAAAAATGAAAAATGAAAAATAAAAAATTAAAAATGGAAAATAAAAAAAGAAAAAACGAAAAATAAAAAATGAGAAATGAAAAATGAAAAAACGAAAAATAAAAAATGAGAAATGCAAAATTAAAATAAAAAATAAAAATGAGAAATAAAAAATGAAAAATAAAAAAAGGAAAAATGAAAAACGAAAAATAAAAAATGAAAAATGAAAAATGAAAAAAAAAATTAAAAATAAAAACTGAAAAATTAAAATAAAAAATTAAAAACGTAAAATAAAAAAAAAATTAAAAATGAAAAATGAAAAATAAAAAATGAAAAATAAAAAATAAAAAATGAAAAATAAAAAATAAAAAACAAGTAAGAAAATTATAGTCGGTCTAGACCGACTATACGATACCCTATACCATGCGTTTAGAGACCCTATCTCTCAGGCCCAACTAACTGGATATAGAAAATAAGCATAAACCAAATTTGAGTGGGATTTTTATTAATTTTTTCAGCTGCAGATATGAAAAAGTCATATCGGATGCTATATCTATATGGGGACTAGGCCCAAAAATGGACCGATCCTGACCATGTTTGGTAAAGTCTCTTGTATTTTGAAAAATTTTATACAAACAAAATTTGAGAAGAATCAGTGAAATATATTTGTTTTTGATAGATTTAAGTGAAGATCGGGAAGTAGCTCTATATGGGGCCTATGACTAAGACTTGTCCAATAGGGATCATTTTTGAACTACTGATTAATGGATGTAATATATACATAAAAACCCAATTTGACTAAGATTTGTATGATAATTTGGATCTTATGGCAATATATGTTGATTTCATAGGGGTCATTTGTATGGGGGCTAGGTCTGAATATGGACCGATTCTCACCAATTTCAATAGCGTGCATCCCATGGCCAACAAAAGATCAAATACCAAATTTCATCAAAAAATATTCATATTTGCGACCTGCAGTTTGATTACAAGTTTTACATGGACACACAGACGGACGGACGGACGGACGGACATCGTTAAATCGAATCAGATAGTGATTCTGATTCGATCGGTATAATTAAAGATGGGTGTAGGTCAAATATTTTTGGTTGTTACAAACAGCAGCACAAAGTCATTATACCCAAACCACATAGTGGTATAGGGTATAATGAAAATTGAGAAAGGAAAAATAAAAAATAAAAAGTAAAAAATGAAAAATGAAAATAAAAAAATTAAAAATAAAAAATTAAAAATTAAAAATAAAATTGTGAAAAATAAAAACTGAAAAATTAAAATAAAAATAAAAAACGAAAAATAAAAAAAAAAATTAAAAATTAAAAATTAGAAATAAAACTTTAAAAATGAAAAATGAAAAGTGAAAAATGAAAAATAAGAAATGAAAAATGAAAAATGAAAAGTGAAAAATAAAAAATGAGAAAAACGAAAAATAAAAACTGAAAAACGAAAAATTAAAAGTTAACCAGTTGAAATAAAATAATAATTTTTTTTTATTAGCAGAGCCCCTGCAGTTGATTGCTATAAGTGATACATAGATGACGGTTTCTGTTTCATTTTAAAAAAGTGCCATAAAAAATCTTTACTTACTAGACGTTTACACATCTCACATGATACATTAATAACCCTCCACACCGCTGTATATCAGTTTGACGTTCCATTTCTAACGCATCGAAATATATTCCGGAGACCCCGAAACCATATATTTTCTTGATCCTTCTAACAAGAGAAGTTGATTTAGCGATGACTTTCGGTCCGTCAGTCTGTGGAAACCACGATGACGCCCTCAATAACTAAGCTAGACTCCTCATTTTTGCATAAACCGTTTATCAACTTCCTAAAAGAGTGCTGTATAAAATCATCACAATCGATCCGAAAAGTCATGCGATATGGATGAAAATGTTATTTTATTTTAAAAATTTTCAAAGTATTTGTTGTTTATTCTTGTAGTCATCGTAGTTGTGGCATTTGCTTCATTGATGGTTTTTTATTGCACGTGTCACATTAGCCTAAGCAAGTGTTATATATAGTTGGCACGATATAATAAACAAAATCACCAATATGAGAATAATGTAATCCCTAAAAAACTAAAATGTTTTAAAAATGCGCCTTTCCTTAAAAAGTACCTTTTCTCCAAAAGTAATTGTTTTTTTAAGTACCCTTTATTTAAAAAGAAGTCTTTTTTTTAAATTCCTATTTTTAGGAATGTCCCTTTTTTCAAAGTAATTCTTTTTATGACCAGTATATATTAACCAAAACTTTTTATTTATTAAAAAAAAAAAAAAAAAAAAAAAAAAAATTATTTGGCATAAAATTCTATAAACCTTTTAATCGTTTTAAAAAAGTGCTATATACAAGTATTTAACTTTTTCGAATACCCAAAAGTGCTAAAGTCATGTATTTTCATTAATTAATTTTGTTTTTTATTGCTTTCGTTCAAATCATTATTTAATAAAACTTGCAAATATTTGACCTTTTTTCCATAAAATTCAAATGAGTAAATTGTGCAATAAAGTCTATATAAACTGCTTTAAGAATCGATAACCCTACAACAATAAAACAACAATTGTGCGCTCTAAAATTCAATCGACTAAAATTAATATCCCATTTTCTTCTCCGTATTTGTTTTGCTATTTTGTGATTTCTTTCCTTGAGCGTTGTCTATTTTTTTTTTTATTTAATTTTTTTTTAAATTCTACGTTCGCGTGAGTGTTTTTGGTCAATAACAATTTAAACTCGCTCCATGTATATATAGAAAGATAAAATAATAAAAAATTAAAACGAGGTGCAGCCAATTGCTTATTTTTTCATTTTTTTTTTATATATTATTATTACTATTATTTAGCTCGCTCATGGTTTAATTTGTGACCTTTCTTTAATAACAGTATTTACAAAAAAAATAAAATAAAATAAAAACTATAACAACGATGTCTATAAATGACATTTGCAATTAAATAAACGCCCTGGCAAAAAAAAATAAATAAAATATGCTAAAGTAAACAATTTTGAAAAATAAACAGAATTGTTATGTCTCCAACCACAAAGACAGTGAGGCCAACAATTTTTAAAAAGTGAAATAAAAATTCTTTTGTTCCGGAATACTTTATTTAGTTTTAATTTAACATGTTTTTAGCTACATAGTTTACTGGCGGTCTTGAAAATAATATTTTTTTTAAAATTATTTTTGTTAATTTATCACTTATAACTTTTTGGGGTGAAATTGACCCATTATTTGAAATAACTAATAAATATATTAGTTAGTGCAAATACCTGCTCAATGTCCTTATATTTTAATTAAAAATAAATTAAAAAAAACTAAATAATAAATTAAGAGATATTGAATAAAATAAGGATTGTTCCCTTAAGCCTTACACAACCGCTGACATGCCACTTTTCTCAACTGTCTGTAATCTGACGTGTATGTCAAAGTTGGCTTTTTACAGGCGACTCATAATTTTGGAGTCCACGCGTACATGTCTGATTATAGCAGTGTTGCCATATAGCATTTTAGTTGTTAGATTTAACGATTTTTTTGTCGTTTAGCATCCAAAATTTATAAAAAGATGCTATGTAGATGCTAAATTAGCATCTTTTATTAATAAAAAGTTATTTTTAACATCTTTTTTTAATTTTTTTTTTTCATATGCGAAATTTGTGTACTACTCCGCTCGTTTCTTTCAACAAATATAACAAAACATTTTGAAATAGAAGACTGTAAACAGCAACAACAGTTGTTAATGAATTAAAAGTCGATTGCCAGCAAATATTATTGTATTAAAAAATGGCAAAATTTTCAATACAAAACACATTAAACCGGGTAAAGGAACAGATAACCAATATATTAGAAGAGTTTAAATTTAGATCATCTGAAACAGAAAAAATTCAAATCCAATGGAGTTATATCTCAGAACAATATTGGGATACAACACTGAATACAACCACTTTATGGATTGAAGTTAATAATTTTAAAAATTCTGTTGGCGAAAATCCATTTAAAGAGTTATACACATTTGTATACTCTTTATTAGTTTAGTCGGAGTTGAACATTTTAGTTTAATGGCTTTAAATAAAAGAAAACTTTGTAATATCAAATCAAACAAGTATACCTATACCATGCGTTTAGAGACCCTATCTCTCAGGCCCAACTAACTGCGTATAAAAAAAGCATAAACCAAATTTGAGTGAGATTTTTATTAATTTTTTTGGCCGCAGATATGAAAAAGTCCATATCGGATGCTATATTTATATGGGGACTAGGCCCAAAAATGGACCGATCCTGACCATGTTTGGTAAGGTCTCTTGTATTTTGCAAAAATATATACAAACAAAATTTGAGAAGAATCAGTGCAATATTTTTGTTTTTTGATAGATTTAAGTGAAGATCGGGAAGCAGCTCTATATGGGGCCTATGACAAAGAGTTGTCCCATAGGGATCATTTTTGGTCTACTGATTAATGGATGTAATAAACACATACAAACCCAGTTTGACTAAGATTTATATGATAATTTGGATCTTATGGCAATTAAAGTCGATTTCATAGGGGTCATTTGTATGGGGGGTAGGTCTGAACATGGACCGCTTCTCACCAATTTCAATAGCGTTCATCCTATGGCCGATAAAAGCTTATATACCAAATTTCATCAAAATATATTCATATTTGCGACCTGCAGTTTGATTACAAGCTTTGCATGGACACACAGATGGACGGACGGACATCGTTAAATCGAATCAGGTAGTGATTCTGGTTCGATCGGTATAATTAAAGATGGGTCTAGGTCAAATATTTCTGGTAGTTACAAACAGCAGCACAAAGTCATTATACTAAAACCACATAGTGGTGTAGGGTATAAAAATTCGTACACAAAATTATTAAGTAAGGGAAATTTTTTCCCTAAAAAACCCAAAAAATTTAATGAAATTGATTCCCTATTTTCTTAAAAAATTAGGCAATTTGGGGATAAATCACCTTAACTGGCAACACTAGTGCTATGTCGCATATATTTTACAGAAGAAATGTTTCAACGGGATCGCACGATTACGTGCATTTTGAAACTAACAAATATTTGGGATAAACTTCGAAAGCGCATACCTCCGATCGTTCTGAAATTTGATATGCTAACGTATTTTGCCCTGATCACGAATATCATAGTGAAAATTGCCGCAAATGTCGTTTTCAGTATAAAAATCGTGAAAACCTTGTTTTTTTCGCTGTGCATTGCCGCACTATCCTGAGCGATTTATTTAGATGTAAACTTCTACAGCGGAAAATAGTCGAAGTTCATTTACAGCAGCGGTAATTATGTAGAGCGAAGCAACGACAGCGTAAAACCTGCAGATCGTGGATACTACAGCGGAAAATATTCCGAGTGAAGCTACTAGTGCCGAAAATATTGAAAGTTAAATGACGAATTGTTTTGGAGTTCATATTTTATTCGAATTGTATAATCTGTAATACCGGGCAAATCATAATGAATCGGAATTGTAAAATCTTTAATTAAAGCTCGGTATTTTAAGATGAGGTAAAAACTTTACAATGGTTACGTGACATTGAAATGATCCCTACCACAAGATATTATGACCACATAAAAGTACATGATACTGTAGGAGTCACGATTGGGGTGTGGTCAGTTGGTTTGTCAATAAGAAGGCAAATACGACCAGAATGCGAGCGCAGCAACAAATACACACACACACACACACACACACACATACACACACACATACACACACACATACACACACACACACACACACACACACACACACACACACACACACACACACACACACACACACACACACACACACACACACACACCACACACACACACACATACACACACACACACACACATACACACACACACCTCCACGTGGTGCATTCTGGGGAAAGCTAAAATTGTCTAAGTCGGTCAGGATAGTACGGAAAATTTTGTGAGATTCGTTAAAAGTGATTGAGCCAAAAAAAAGGGGTGAGGGGGGGGGGTGGGGTAGGGTGAGGGTAAGTGGATCCTCATCCAGTATAACGTGGGGACAAAACGAAAAGAATTGACTAAAAGTCCATAACTCCGACCCGTCTTAATTTTAGTTCCCCGATATTTTTTCCAGTATACCTACCCCCTATCTCAATTCCTTAAGGGGGCTCCCGTACAAAGTTTAAAATTTTATGCAATTTTAAAAAATTGGCCCTCACAGCTCCTAAGATGCCCCTAGACTGGACAAATGTATGACTGACTTCCATTAGTTTTCCATTCCCAACATTTTTTTATAACAATCATAACCTCTCTCTCCTATCATTAAGGGGGCACCCATACAAAAGTTACATTACAGACTAGAAATAAGTAGAAAAAAGACCCATTACTGCTTAGGAGTCCCCCACTGGGGAGTAAAATGTATGACCAACTCCTAATAGTTTTCCATTCCCAACATTTTTTTATAACAATCATGACCTCTCTCTCCTATCATTAAGGGGGCACCCATACAAAAGTTACATTTCAGACTAGAAATATATAGAAGAAAATGTCCCATAACCGCTTAGGAGTCCCCCACTAAGGGGTAAAATGTATGACCGACCTCCATTAGTTTTTTGTCCCTAACATTTTCTCTAAACATGCTTTCCCCTTAGCTCTACCCCTTAAGGGGGCTTCCATACAATTATGGTGGTTTTATGATATTGTTATATTTTGCCCCTACAGCATCTACTTTGCCCCTAAACGGGTCAAATATATGACCCATCCCACTTAATTTACCCTGCTCACCATTTCTTTTTAACATACCTACCGACTATGTACATTCCTTTGGGGAGCTCCCACAGAAAATGTAAATTTTTTTATGAAATCGAGAAATTTGATTTGGTTTTTAATATATTATCTGTAGTAATACGTCCGATGGTGCCCCTTGTTTCCTACACACAGAAAAAATATTTGCCAACCGAATTGTTCTTAATTGGAACAACTGTATTTCCGATTGTATCAACAGAAATTTTATATCACTTGCAAATTTTCTACTATAATAAAATATTTACTGTTAAGGCAATAGTATTGTAATCATAGTGAACCCGAAAATCGGTTATTAGCATTATCGCAATTCGGTTGGTAATAAATTCGGTAGCCACAATAAATCCGTTTTCTGTGTGTAAGGTACTCGCTTACGTAAAATCCTTGCGTCTAGTTAAACTATCTGCTCTACGCCCAATTTACTGCATTCGGTGGATGAAGTCACTAACGACAGTGTTTTGACCTTTATGCGAAAACTATACCCAAATTCTAAGCATTGATACTTAAGACCTAGAGTCAAAATGTTCAAAATGACCACTTAGAAATGACAAAATTTAAAATTTTTCCATACAAGCGATAGCCCTAAAGCCCATACGGGCACTATAAAACCGAAGGTTCTTCGCTTGGCCTAACATTCTCTATGGGTTTTTTTTAAATACTTTAAACAGATATTTATGTGGTGTAGTTTATAAACTCAATGATGTGTACATAAGAAGTTATAAACAATTCCGAAAAGATGACTCAAACATCAACTATTTACAATTAGTCATTGAAATTATAAACTATTATTCTTTATGCAACGGACAATAAATACTCAATTCGAAGCCATACATACGAGTTCTTATTTGTCTGTCCATCAGTTTGAGTATGAGAAGTAGATAAGATGCCAATGCTTTTGTAAACATAATAAAAACAAAAACATTATTTAAATTGTATGAATGTGCATAAAATAAAGCATACAGTTACAAAAATTGAATTTATTTTTTGAAGACGACACCAGAAAATAAATATTAACCACAGCGATATCAAAGAAAACTTGAACGACATCACTCACTTTTCATGTAAAATTTTATATCTGAAGGTTTTTCTGGTGACCGTAAAATTCATGCATACTTTACTACTTACTATAGTAAATAAACACACTATGAGAACTACTGAATTCAAAACATTTTTATTTACAAAAGTTCAAGTGAGTGTAAGAGAGTGTTCAAGATAATAAAATTAAATATTCTAGTATTATGTCAATTTTAATTTATGTTAATTTATTTTCTACACTAACTTAATCAAATTTAAGAACTTTTCCTGTGTTAATTCATTTTAAAAAGGAAAAGAAATTTCTGTTAAAAGTTCATTCATGTCATCAACATCTGAAAGTAAAGGGTTTTTTTTATTTAAATTTTAATGCTTAAGTTTTTTTTTACTAGAAATAATTTCCATTTTTTTTTCTTGTGATTGAAATTTTATTCAATAAAATATTCCCTTAATTAGTAATTTCTTAAGTTGTTATTGCAATTTTGAAAATTACTTTTCTTAAATGAAAAACGTGCTTGAATTTAATAATACGAAATTCATTTATTGGTTGAGGTAATTTTCAAAATTTTTATTAAATGTTATTGAATGTGAATGCAAATGAGCGAACGGCGGGGGCGTTGTTAAACTGTACGTGTGTCGGGCTTGACTGCTTGTATGAAAACTTTTTTATTGCTTGCAAATTTCTAAGTATAAATGTAATAAATAAAGTGTAAATGTAATAAATGTACAATTTACAACTAACTATGACTAATTGCAAGATTTGTTTTTAGATAATGTTTTTGAAACTCGTATAATATTTTATTTCTAAGTTAAAGAGAGATAAACGGCCAATAATGTCATGTTATCATTGTCAGAAATTATGATTGAATTTAAGTAAAAAGTCATGCTTAGAATTTCGTGCTGACATGTCAGCTATTTTAATCAAAGTCTCTTAAAAAGAAAAATATGTATCATAAATTGTATTGGAACGCTTTTTTTGATTTGCAAAAATTTTAAAATCAATTTTTGAATTTTGCCAAGCGGTACATACATATAAATTTTTTCTCTAAAAGTTAGCGCTATAGCGTTGACCGACTCTTTCTAGTTAATTATATCAAAAAAAATATAATGATGTTCTTATAATCTACAAGCTGACCCGACAAACGTTGTTTTGCCATATAAATTATTTCTATGTATCTCTTTATGGAAGCTGCCATACCCACTGGCTTGATTCCGCCCATTTTTCACATAACATCCCACACTCATCACTCGTGAACACACACGTAGTTTCAAGACTGTCGGATTTATAGTGCTCGAGACAATATTTTTTGTATGGGAAGTGCCACGCCCACTAGCCCAATCCTGCCCATTTTGCGAAGGCTACTCACACTAACAACCGATTTACGTGCAGAAAGTTTCAAGACTCTGACCATCATATATGATGATATGTATTTACTATGTGTGGGAGGTGCCACGCCCACTGGTTTGATAATCCCATTTTTAGCCCGACTTCTCACCTTACTAATTTATTTACTACTACAAAGTTTCAGGGCTCTTGCTATCATAGAGCTCCAGATATGTGATGTTAAAAGCTTTTAGTATATAGGAGGTGCCACGCCCACTTGAAAAATCCCAAATAATACGCAGTTACCTACTTAAAAAATTTCAAGACGATCGGTCCAGTGGTGTAGTCTCCTATAAAGGACAACCAAACATACATACACACAAACAGACATCCATTCTTATATATAAGATATATACTACGTTGTATAATGAAACCTAGACCCGTCTTTAACTGTACCGCTCGACTCAGATCTGAGTCGAATAAGCGATGTCCGTCCGTCCCTCCGTCTGTGTGTCCATGTAAACCGTGTAATCAATCTACTTGTCGCATTTATGACTGTACATTTTGCCGAAATTTGGTATGTTAGCTTTTCTCGATCATAGAACGAACGCTATTGAAATTGGCGAAAATCGGTGAATGTTCAAACCAAGTCCCCATACAAATTACCCTATGAAATCAACTCAAATTGCCATAAGATCCAAATTATCATATAAATCCTGGTCAAATTTAGTTTGTGTGGTTTGTTTATTACATCCATTAATAAGTAGTCCAAAAATAAAGCTTATGGGATAACAAAATGTGACAGAAAAAAATACCTGAGATGCGATACTTTTTTCTGATAGGTCTTGTTTAGTACAACTGTCCTTGAAATTTGCGAAACACCTCCAAAATCTTGAGTTACGGGTAAAAACCGCTGTATCGGCCCTTTTGCACATATAAGCCAGTAACTTTGATCAATCAATATCAACCAATTTTGAATTTCTCAGCGAATTTAGAAAGAGGAAACTAATGCCTTTCGAAGATGTGGACATGATAATTAAGTAATATTGAGACATCTCATAATTTTTTTAAAATGTTTAATGTTCCCTATTTTTCAACTTTGGAAATGTTTTTACACATTTTTGATGTGTAAACATCTATACGCGCTGGGGGGGGGGGGGGGGGGGGTAAGTTTCAAAAACAGCGTTACATGTAAGCATAACATGCGAGTCGTAACACAAAATGTGATTGTATTGGTGAAAAAGTTATGATACTATGATAACCTGTTGGAAAATTAAAAATGGAAAATAGAAAATGAAAGATGAAAAATGAAAAAAAAAATTAAAAATTAAAAATGAAAAACGAAAATTAAAAATGAAAAATGAAAAATAAAAAATTAAAAATGAAAAATCAAAAATGAAAAATCAAAAATAAAAAATGAAAAATCAAAAATGAAAAATGAAAATTAAAAAATGAAAAATACAAAATGAAACATGAAAAATAAAAAATGAAAAAAGAAAAACGAAAAATTAAAAATGAAAAATAAAAAAATGGAAAATAAAAAATAAAAAATGAAAAATGAAAAACAAAATGAAAAATTAAAAAAAAAAATTAAAAATTAAAAATAAAAAAATTAAGAATAAAAATGAAAAATAAAAAATTAAAAATAAAAAATTAAAAATGAAAATTAAAAAATGAAAAATGAAAAATAAAAAATTAAAAAAAAATAAAAAGGAAAAATTAAAAATAAAAAATTAAATATAAAAAATTAAAAATAAAAAATGAAAAATAAAAAATGAAAATTGAAAAATAAAAAATGAGAAATGAAAAAAGAAAAATAAAAATTGGAAAATGAAAAATGAAGAAAAAAAAAAATAAAAATTAAAAAAAAAATAAAAAATAAAAAATGAAAAATTAAAAAATGAAAAATAAAAAATGAAAAATTAAAAAAAAAAAAATTTTAAATGAAAAACGAAAAACGAAAAATGCAAAAAACGAAAAATTAAAAATAAAAAATAAACAACGAAAAATTAAAAATTAACCGCCCCTGCAGTTGATTGCTATAAGTGATACGCTTTCTGTATGATTTTAAGAAAGTGCTATAAAAAATCTTTAATTACTAGATGTTTACACATCTCCCCTGCGATCGGACTCACTTGATTTTTATTTAGGAACCGTATAATTTATAAACTTATTATAAAAATATGTCTATTTGGGAGTAAAATGCAGCTTTGGATTAAGAAATATGGTAAAAATTAACTGACTTATTAAACTTTTATGCTGGTTTTCTCAATGTATCGTCAAACTGCCTGTTACTTAACCAGGACATAAATTTATTGGACCGATAAACTGCCGGTTAACAATTTTGGTTTTCTCAATGTACCGACAAAAACATTATTTTCAGTTGGCAATGCCACTCAAAATACGTATGAAAGATGGGAGAACTATTTTCAGTTGGCAGTGCCTCTCAAAATTGATATGAAAGTTAGGGGAATAATTTATCTGTACGATAAATAAATAATTGGCAGATGAGTGCCGATTAGCTTTGCGACAAAATAGAAGCAAACCAGACATTGAGAAAACCAAATTTCTTTGATCGGCAGTTTCTCGTTGGGATAAAAGATAATCGCCTATTGAGAAAACGGGCATTAGTAAAAAAAAAAATGTAATAAATGCGTGCCCAAACAAATTTTTTTTTTCAAAAATAACATTTTCGGTTATTCAAAGTTAATCGAAAATGTTTGCAGGCATTTATTTCATTTTTTTTATTAAAAGTTTAATAACTCAGTTAGTTGTTACCATATTGTTATTATTAATTTTTTTTATTATTAATTTTATTGTTATTTTACAACCCAATATTTCGACCGAAATCTTCGATCATCATCAGGGGATGTTACTAAGAAAAAAATATTGTCATATATTTTTTCAAAAATCAATTCAGTTCCATTCTTTCAACACCTTAAATAATACAAACATGAAATTCTTAGGATCAATTAAAGTGGAATTGCTTATATTTCTTCAAAGATCGCAGTAGTATCTCTTGGCTTGAATATTTTTGCAACATATTTTATGTTTTTTTTAAAATATTTTCTTTATATATTTTTTTTGTACTTAAAACAATTAATAAAAACCAAGTTATGGTCGGTCTGAACCAAACCAAATTTAAATGACATTTTTATGAATTTGTGGCCTCAGATATGAAAATTTTCATACCAGCTGCTATTTTGATATAGAGATTAGATTGAAAAATAGACCGTTCACGATCACATTGTGTAAAATCACTCAGTTTCTCAAAAAATTGAAATAAACCATATTTGACTACGGATATTGATCCTATGGATATTATTGGACTGCTGATTAATGAGAGTAATAAACACACATATTTATGGACTGAACACAGAGTGGCATAGGTTATAAATATATAACTTAAAAATAATATTTTCATTAAAATATTTGTGTTGTTACGAAACTTTTTAAATCAATTTTTTTTTATATATATTTCTCTTTTTACGATTAAAAAAAAAATCAATCACAGCATTTTCCACTGAAATTTCTCACATCAATTTTTCTTTTCACCCCTCCAAATATAAACAAAAATATTTTTAAATAAAAAATTTTCGTTCCGTTCAAATTTTTTAAACTAAAATTACAGAAAATCTTGACTAATAATAAAATGATTCAGCTTAGTGTAATACCTTAATTATACCCTTCGCACCAGTGCGCAGAGGGTGTATTAAGTTTTATATTCCGTTTTAATACTTAGCAAAAACCTGGACACATGATTCCTACAACAAACGGTGTTAATATAGCGATATCCGTCTGTCCGTCTGTGGAAATCACGATCACGCCCTCAATGGGTCAGCTGGGGTGCTGATTTTAAGTGAAAATTATTCAGTGACATCCTGAGTAGATTGTTGTTCAAAATCATCAAAATCGGTTCTATAAGTTCCGAGATTTGAATGAAAATGTTAAAAATAATTCCTGAAAAAATGATTTTTCTATGTTGTGTGTGTTATTTTTGCTATTTTAAGTTTTGTGTTTGTGTATGGTAGCTGTAGTTTTTGGTGTTATAGTCGTTGTATTTGTAGCAGTTGCTTAATGAGTGTGTATGTGTTGTTTCACTCCACGTATCATAGTAAGTTAGGCCGGTTTTGGCATACTTTTTTTGATGTTATCCCAAAACAAATTCAAAAAATCGCCAGTATGGATGAAAAATAATAAAAAAAAATTTTAATTTTCTTTTAAAAAAATCACCTCAAATATAGCAAAGCTTAAGAAAAGTTAATAAAAAATATTTCCCGTAGACCTGACGAAAAAAAAATAAAAATCGCTAGCTGTGGCTTTAAGGGGGGACATTACATTCGCGGCAGAGAAAACAGACCCTTTTTCAAAAATTCATAACTCAGTCGAAAACTAAACATTTTTTCAAAATTTTTTTTATTATTGTAGAGAATTAAACAAATTACAAGAAAAAAAATTCAAAAAAATATATTTTTCACTCCAACATGGTTTTATAGAGCTCCAAACTGGCGGCAGAGAAAAAACGGGGCCTCGTGGTTGCAGCGCTGGGAGTCGCAAAAATTTTCCGATCTGGAAAAAAATGACTTTTAAATCTTAACAAAATTTGTTATCGTATGACACGAGCTTTTTTTTAATTTTTTTTTAATTTTTGGTGATGTTCCAAATTTAAAAGTGTGTTTTTTCGAAAAAAATATTGACTTTAAAAATTCATTAAAAAAACTAAAAAAAGCTCGTGTCATACGATAGCGAATCAAGTTTAAAAAAATAAAAAAAAAATTTTTTTTCGTCAAAAAATGAACCCGCTAGTGCCGCAACCAGTACGAAAAACATGGTTTCGAGATAAACGCGTTCAAAGTTTGTGAACAAAGAAAAAAAAGGTTACCTTCAATCTGCCATGCCTGCTTCGTAATGTATGCCTTCCACTATATGAGGTATAAAGATGCCTTTTTTCTCAAGAAATTCAGAAACACAAAAAAAACCCACCCTTCAAGTAAGTCCGAAATAACTACCACCAAAAGTCAGGTAGCAAGTAAAACAAGTATATACCAGCTGCCGTACGTAGGTAGCGCGAAAATTAAAAATGCGCTCTTACTAATCCGGCTGTAACTTTTGAACCCGTAGGAATTTTTCCATGAAATTTTCTTTCTTAAGGTGCGTTCAGACTACGCAAATATTTGACCAAATAAGCGTAACCCCTAAATAATGTATAATTTTCCTTGTATAATTTTCATTAAGTTATACAATATATGATATAGAATATAGTTAAATATATTAAATATTACTAATGTAATAAAACATAACTTAATTTTGTCTTTTATATATCATGTAAGATTGAATAAAACTTTCATAAAATTAGGGGTTACGTTTATTTGGTCAAATATTTGCGTAGCCTGAACGCACCTTTAGAATCTTAAGAATATTTGCTAAAATACAAATTTATAAAAAAAGTCGATTTCAAAAAACGGCCAATGTCATGTCCCCCCTTAAAAAATATATCTATATGTATATTAATACGTGAAGGAACATTTTTTATTCCCTTTTTAAGCAAAATGCCGGCACGGAGGAGTGTAAAATTTGGCATAGTTATAGTTCATATGGAGGAGTAGCGTAGAATGATAAAATTTATGTACAATATGTTTTAGAAACCTATTAATTTAAATTAAATAAAATATTTATAATCATTCGTTACACCCTGTTAATGTGAATGATTTAAATTGTATATCACACGTCCTGTGTTGAATTGTGAACTGCTAAAATTAATTATCATACCTTTAGGCCGAGGCCACGCAATGAGCGGCAAAGCGGCAAGCGGCAGAACGGCGAGTTTGAGCGGCAAGTGGCTTATTACTGAGCGTCATTTCTGAGAGGTTAGTTGTCAAAATGCCATTGTCAAAGTTGTTATTTATTATTTATATAAAAAGTTTTTATAATAAAAGCAAAATATTTTCACTATTATATGATTTTTATTTATGTATCAACCTTTTTAACTTTTTATCGATTGAAAAACATCACAAAAATGGTTGTCGTTAAGATAACAACAACAGCTAACTTTAACAATAGCGAATATCGTTTAAAAATTTAACTGAATACCAAAATCGATAATTCTTTTTTTTACGATTCAATTATCGTTAAAGGAAGTTACTGAATCGCGCTACAGATTGACAAAACAAAGAAAAGCCATTTTTTTTTTGGCATTTTTATTCCTTGCCGCTCAGAAAACAACTAAAAAATAAAACAAGTTCTATTCCTGAGCGGCGCCGCTTGGCCGCTCAAAAATGCCGCTCACATGCCGCTCATTGCGTGGCCACTTCAGTAGTATTACATATGTTTTAAATTTTTTCCGCTCATCGCTTTGCCGCTCGCCGCTTTGCCGCTCATTGCGTGGCCTCGGCCTTAGGCTCATTTAAATATTCATAAATTTTTTAAATAGATTAAAAAAAAACATTGAAAGAAAAAAATGTAATGAAAAAATAATATATCCTAGAATTTGCACTCGAATTTCCAGTGCTGGGCTATACTAGTACACATATATTCATTAACTCTCATGTTACTGTTAGTGTCACATTGAATTATTTGACGGTATTTGTGAATCGGATTTTATCAATTGATTTTTACTTTTTATTTTAGAAAATTTCTTTGAACATGATGCTATTTTTCACAAAAAGATATTTGAATTTTATGAAAGCTAGAAAGAACAATAAAATTGATACACAATAAAAACAATAAAATTGATAGCTTTTATAATATTTGAATTTGTAAATAACGAACACTCGGATCGTTTCGATTTACATCACTATTTTCCTTTAATTGTTTTGATATTTATTTCTGCTACAAATATGTTCTTTTTTTTTTTTTTTGGTAATAATAGGATAGAAATATTTGATAAAATGTTAATTTAAACTACCAGATTCCAGCCATCGAAATTCGAGTGCAAATTCTAGGAAATTTTATTTTTTCATTAAATAAAGACCCTAAAAGTATGCTAATCAATTATAGCCAATTTACAAATCAACACAAAAAAAAACTCATTTTTAATAAACACACACAGAGCATTGCATATTTTAATGTTTGTGTTAGTAGCAACTTTAAATGAAATTTACTCGAAATAAACGAAAAAAGTTTAAAATCTGTAAATCTGCAGAACGGCTAAAGAGAAATAGCTTTCAAATAATATGTTTGGTCAAAATCGGGATAAAACGGTAGCACAAAACATCGGTCACAAGAAATCGCCTAGCCTATTAATATTATAGATGCTTAAATTTGTTTAGGTGTCAGCATGTAAAAACGATTTTTATTGTTTTTATGAAAAAAAAAAAAAAACAATAAATCAGAAATTATAAAAAATACTGCTCAAGAAAGAAAATCAATTAACTTTAAATTTAAATAGTATTAAATTCAGCACGGTCGAATTTATCGCTCTACTTGTTTTTAGATAATCTTTCTGATTTTAAGAATTGTTCTAACTAAAAACAAGAATTTTTTTTGTAAATGTCTCAAAATATTAAAAAAAAATAACTAAATTTTATCGTAAAACAAACAATGCGTAGTAGACATGTTTTTACTTCCTTATAGGAAATTAAATTTCCATGTGATTAAAGTGTATCGAATAAACTGGGTTAATCTACAGAAAATTAAATTAAAATGAAAACGAATTGCAAGTACTAAACATTATAGTAAACTTAACTAAGTAATAGGAGATTAGTAATAGAAAATAATAAATTGTAAGGAAATACAAACAAAAGTTTTATAGAAAATTTAATACAGAATTTTCCTGGAATGCTAAACAAAGGTATTTAGCAAACTTAGTAACTTTATTAAGTTTTATTACATGTTAATATAATATTCAACTAATAGCCGACTACAGCACCCTTTAATTTTCTAACAATCCAATCAGGGGAATTCTCGACAATCCGGCAGTGTGATTCAAGCAAAAAAAAAAAAATCAAATTTACTTTTGAGCTCTTTTTTCTATTACGAGAATAGTCTTAAGTAATAAATACATAAACTGCAGCAATTTAAAATAACTGCCTTATCTTTTCATAAGAAAAACTAAGCAGAAGCAGCAGATTGTATTTATTGCATTCATATCACTAGAGATCACAAACTACGAAATAATGAAAAGATATCCAAAAGTGATTAAACACTACTCAATGAATTGAACGTACACCGGTTTTAGCATTGTAAATATATAAATATTGGGATGGAAATTCTTAAAATTTACTGTAAATTATGGGCTAAACGGCGGATAGAAGTTAATTTCAAAATTTTAAACCTCTAAGAGCTAAATCTGGCGAATAAGGTGCGTGATGAAGAAATTCGAACTTTAAATCATGAATTTTGACCACCGCAATAGAGGATGTGTGAAATGGTGCATTGTCTGGATGACAGTTTACGCCAAATGCGGCCTTTTTATCAATTTCATTACTTAAACGCTGCAATAAGTAAGCATAATACTTGTCGTTGAACATTTTTCTTTTTGAAGATAATCAACATACAGGCGCATCTTTAAATACAGACGCTATAACCTTGCCTGCAGATGGAACTGTCTTCTGCCATTTCAGTCCACTGTTTTGACTGTTCCTTTGTCTCAGGTGTGAAGTGGTGGACCCACGTCTCATCCATGGCAACCAATCGAAGCAAAAACTCCTCTTTATTGCAGTGAAACATTGCCAAACACTGTATTGAAACTTTTTCACGACGCTGATTTTGTTCTTCATTTTATTATGATTTAATTATTAATTTATTTTATTCATCACTATCATTAATATCTGAATCACAAACAATATCCAACTTGGATCCTTCTTTTTCATGATATTTTTTCTCGAATTTGTGCTGACTCCACTAACATAATTCTCCAAATATGGCTCCTGATATTTTGATATTTAAAATGTAAATTTAGATCCAAAACAGTCAATAATATTACCTCATTTCGAAAGGCATAGCGAATTGATGATAAGGCTCGCCTTGCTCATCCAATTTAGTGGCTAGTTGTTTACCAAAATAGTCCATGTGATGATGTACATATATAGTGCATTTTTAGAGACACCAATTTTGGAAAAAGTTGTTAACACATTTTTAACTAAAACCGTGCATTGGGGAACGATTTTTGCCCAAAAAGTCCTCAATTACTGGGTTGACAGCTAATTCATCATTAGATGAACTATAATGGAAATAAAATTTTCTGGAGAACATATTCACAGAACATTTTAACCCTTTGAATGCGTGTTTTAGGTTATTTTTTTTTGGGATTTCTCGAAAAAAGGACTAAATGACCCTTGGAAATTGCAGATATAATGTTAAAATTCAGTTGGGATTATCCGAACTCAGAATTTAGATCCGTAGAAGTTTTACACTTGTTTTTAGGTCTTATTCCAAACAGTGTTGGTCCAAAAAATTAAATCTTAAAACTGGCATAAAATTTGACTGTGTCCACTAGGGTGGCCCTTCATTATATGGAGAAAAAAAAAGTGTTCAAACTCTCGGTCGCAGCCCCTAGAAATATGCGAATAGCAAAAAAAGTGAGAAATATACAGTTTTGGGCCAATCAAAAAACATTTAGAGATGGCTTAACGCGATTGAAAATTTCAAGTGTGTTTTTTTTTTTTTTTTTTTATAAGTATTTTCATTTATTCATAGATATTTTACAAATTTACAATTTGGTGCCCCAGCGCCTTAAAGGCTTTATAGGGGCAAAAGGCAACTTTAGATATTACATTAAAAGAGAGAAAAAAAAGAGAAAATATAAACAAATATACAGTATTATTTTAAAGATATGTAAAGAAAAAAAAAAGATTCAGATACATTAGATTTCATAATTACATTAGAAGTGTTTCTATATTTTTAAGTAAGTGGTCTTTTATCTGATTTTTAAACGTTGAAATAACATTAATTTTTCGATAATTTACAGGCAATTTATTATATTCAATAGGCCCAGAAAATGAAATTCTTTGCTTGGTCAAATCAAGGCGACATCTTGCAAAACTTAAATTTTGAGCTTGTCTGGTATTTCTTTGCGTTCGAGCGAAATTATTAGAAAATTGTACAGATCGATGTTCATTGTCGCTTAGAGTCTTAAACACGTACATCAAAACTTTTTGTTTATACAAGCCTCGTATTGGCAAAATATTTTTTGCATATCTTTTAAACAAATTTAACGTTGAATATCTCATAGGTAGATTAAATACAAGTTTTAACGCTTTATTCTGGGCAGATTGAAGTGACTTCAAGGAATTATTTATTCTACAACCATATACAGCAGGAAGATAAGTAAAATGTGAATGTACAAGAGACTGATAAATAAGTAACTTTGTATCACAGTTAAGCTTATTTCTAAACTTATATAGTATTCCAATGCCTGGGGAAACTTTAGCTTTTCGTGAAAGTATGTGCTCATCCCATAACAAATTTTGATTTAAGACAACTCCTAAGTATGTTACCATCTCAGATTCATTAATAGCGATTCCATCAACATGCACAAACATCTTCTCATCATTTTTTAGATTGTATGTATTAAATCTTACAAATTTAGTCTTGGAGGGATTAATAACAAGTCTGTTGCATTGCGAAAATTCCGTTAGAATAGCCGCATCATATTCAATCTGTGTTTTTAGAACTTGTGAGTATCTATAAGGATAAAACAAGCATACATCATCAGCATACATAAATAACTTGCCGTTAAAGCCAATATTTTTCAGATCATTAATAAAAATCTTGAACAGTAAAGGACCAAGGACACTTCCTTGCGGAACTCCACAGGTTACTGGTAGCATTGTACTTTTAGACTCACCAACTTGAACGAACTGCTTCCTGTTTGATAAATAACTTCGGAAAATGTCCAGAGTTTTGTTCGCAACTCCTATAATAGTAAGTTTTTTTATTAAAATATCATGGTTAATCAGATCAAAGGCTTTAGAATAATCAAAGAACACTCCTGCTACACCGCTGCTGCCACCATCAAGCTCTCCATGTAATCAACCACAGTAACAACGGCTTCCTCAGTTCCTGAACCTTTTTTGAATCCGAATTGCCTTTCGAATAAAATGTTATTTATATCTAGATAGTTTGAGATCTGTTCAAAAATAAGTTTCTCAAAGACCTTGTCAACAATCGATAAAATAGATATTGGTCGAAAATTTTGTATTTTATTTGATCCAACAAGTTTAGGTATGGGAATTATCTCATGTATTTTAAGAACATCTGGATATTTTCCTTCATCAATCATTTTATTAAACACGTCAGTTAATATATTAACAATTAAATGTTTCCTTGTTAGTAACATTTTTGGAGTAACGCTATCATATCCAGGAGACGAATTGCACTTTAGATTGTCTACTATACTTCCAATTTTAGCATTATGTTCGAAATATGTTAATGTCGTCACAAATGTTCTCACAAATGTTTGATGAACTGCTAGTCAAATTTTCATTCTGTAGATTGTCATCTAAATAATGTCCCAGTTGTTCATAATCAACTTTGAAGCTCTTTTCAGTTAAGACGTTCTGCCTCACTAATTCAGTTCCAAACCCACAATATATTAAATTATGGTCACTTAGTCCATTTTCAATAGAGTGCACAAAAACATCACGATTTATATTAGTAAAAACAAGGTCAATAGACGTTTTACTTTGAGGTCGTGTTACCGTATTATGACATGAAAACATATCAAACTCCGAAAAAAGATTAAGCAATGAAATACTGCTACAGTCGTTAGATAACAAATCCACGTTAAAGTCTCCCACAAAAAGGTAAGGAGCACCATTAGACAAAATTAGTAAATCTTCAAGTTTCCTTAAGAAATCTGCAAAAATACATTTTTGCGATCTATAAATGGATATAATTACTAAAGGTTTATTCATAATTTTAAGATCTGGTAACTCTATCGACACAGCATCCAAAAAACCTTCACTGCAATTTGCTTTAACAGTGCATTTTAAAGACGACTGAATAAAAACCGAAGTTCCGCCGAATCCATCATTTCTACAACAATGGACAACCTCATAGCCGGGTATTGAGTACAGATTCTTTAATTTATTACTGAACCAGGTCTCCTGAATTGCGATTATATCAGGAAGTCTTGCAAGTTGACTAATTTCATATTTAAATTTATTAAATTTACCAATTGATGAAACACTTCTAATGTTTACAGATAGTATATTTAAGTTTTTTGAGCATTTTTTACTAATGTACGAATTAAAGAGTTTAACATTTTTAAAGTATTTAGAATTCATTAAAGGAATTAAAAGGAAAATAGTAAAAAACAAAATTTATAAGTATTTTTTATTATGAACTCAAGGAGCCTCATCATCCTCACCATCATCTTCAGCATCAACTTCTTCATCACTAGTTTCTTCTATCAAAACAGTATTAGCACGGGTTTTTCTACCACGTCCACCAGAAGCACCAATTAACAATTTATCAACTTCATCCATTGATTTGATATTAATTTGTTTAGTTTTTATAATTTTTTTTTTTAGCAAATATATTACCACCTCTAGAGTACACGAACTTATAACCAACGTTTTTTAAAGTTTTGGCGTGATTAAAAATTTCCAACGATTCTTTGCTGAGAAAGTCGTTAATAAATACAGTGCTTAAATCTTCAATTTCTCTCAATTTAGCTTTTTTATCCATAAAAGCCGTTTTACTTTTCTTAGTTACAAATTTTATAACAAGAGACTTCTTTGTATTTTCCTTGCTCTTTGTTTTATTATTTTTTGTTTTATTATTGTTGTTTAAAAAATAACATTCTTCAATTTCATCCTCACAGATACCAGCTCCAGTTTGCTTTGCTAAATCCAAAACGACCTCTAAAGGTTTAGTGGTTTCATCCTTTAATTCTACTCCATTCACAATGCAATTTTTTTGCACCCTAACATCGTTTAAAAATTTAACGGATGATTTTAATTCATTAACCTCATTACGAAGCATTTTATTTTCTTTTTGTAACGAATCAATTTGCGTTTTATTTTTTGTAACTCCCTTTAAAATTGTATCATATTTGGAGGACATAAACTGAATTGTCTCCCTAATATCACTCAGCTGATTTAGTTGTGCTTTAATTTGTGCTAGTTCACTCGCTACAAAATTGTTGTCAGCTGGTACACAATTTATCAATTTGCTTTTTATCCATCTTCGTACATACAGAATGTAAGGTTTTATTGCAAGCATCACACTGGAATTTATCTTCACTTTCCAATACTTCAGTTTTACATTGCAAGCAAACTATTTTATTTTTATTGTTTATGGGGAAAATATGATTTTCCTTCAGATTTTACGAAAATTTCGTTCTGCAGTTTAATTTTTCCGACAAACTGTTATATAATTCGGGATCAGTATTAAATTATCTTTCCAAAAAGATATAAAACTTCAAAATTGAATAAAAACTGGCCAAGATATAGCAAATGCCCCAGACCACTTTTGTGCCAAAAAAAAAAAAAAACTAGATAATGAAATTTGATGGCATTTTTTCCAATTTTAAGAAATTAGTTAAAGCCAGCATTTTGTTTTAGTCTCTATACCTGTAAGTACTCAATTATGAAGTATTGTTTTATTACCACCTTGTTAATTTATTAAGCATTGAGACCGAAAATGGAATAGTTTTTTGATAAAATTTTTAAAACTCCTTTTTTAAGTTTTAAAAAATTTTCTTAAACAAAATTTAAAAAAAATTGATCTAGCTCTCTAAGGTCTTATTAAATGCATGTTAGAGAATAAATGTGTGAATTTTTAGGTAAATCTCTATGCCAGAATTTTTTTTGGCAAGGATTTTATTTTGTGGATTTCGAGAAAAATTGAATTTTTGTAAAATATTCTGTAAATGTACTATTTCTAAATAGTTTGTATCAAAAATTCATCACTTTTCTACTTTTAAATTTTATATTTTATCTCAATGGCCTAGGGTTTCGAAAAAAAATAATATGACACCATTAACCCTTTTGTAATTGGGGTCACATATGACCCCATGATAATAAAAGATAATTTGTTCAAAAAATTCAAATATTTTGTAAGTGCTGTTGAAATTTTAGATGCGATGCTTAAAATATAATAACCAAATGTGTAGAACATCCGTTCCAAAAATTCTAATTATTTTGGTGTATTTAAGGATGATTTGGTGTGCGATTCAAATTGTTTTCTGTAATCACTAACGACTTGCAATAGGTATTGCTTACCTTTAATTTTATATTATTATATTAATTTTATATTTCATATTCTTTTGAATGAAATGTCTTTTATTAGCTTTGGGTCATATGTGGGTCTTCTTATTTGACTTAAAAAAATATAGAGCAATAAGCAGATAATTGCACCAAAGATATATCACAATGGATTATTTTGATCCCAGGAGCACTGAAGGGTTAAATAAATAAAAATTAAACGAATTATTTTTCTTAAATTCTAAATAATGGTTTCATCGAGTTTAATAGAAAAACTCCTTTTCTGTAATTTTTATTTAAAAATATCTTAAAATCCAAAGCTGGCCTTGGCAAATAATGGGTTAACGTTCTCGGATTTATCTCAAATTTTAGGAACGGAAGTTCTACACATTTAGTTATTATGTTTTAAGCGTCGCATTTAAAAATTCAATAGCACTTACAAAATATTTGAATTTTTTGAATAAATTGTTTTTTATTAGCTTGGGGCCATATGTGACCCCAATGCCAAAAGGGTTAATAGGATCATAATATTTTTTTCCGAAACCCTAGGTTATTAGGATAAAATATAACATTTCAAAGTAGAAAAGTCATGAACTTTTGATACAAAGTATTTAGAAATAGTAGTACATTTACAGAATATTTTACAAAAATCCCATTTTTCTCGAAATCCGCAAAAATAAAATCCTTGTCAAAAAAATTTTGGCGTAGGGATTTACCTAAAAATTAACACATTTAATCTCTAACATGCATTTAATAAGACCTTAAAGAGCCAGATCAATTTTTTTTTAAATTTTGTTTAAGAAAATTTTTCAAAACTTGAAAAAGGAGATTTCTATATAAAAAAAAAAAATTCCAATGTCGGTCTCAATGCTTAATAGGTTAACAAGGTGGTAATAAAACAATAGTTCTTATTTGATTACTTAATGGTATGGAAACTAAACCAGAATGTTGGTTTTAATTAATTTCTTAAAACTGAAAAAAATGCCATCAAATTTCATGATTTAGTTTTTTTTTTGGCATAAAAGTGGTCTGGGGCATTTGCTATTTCTAGGCGATTTTTTATTCAATTTTCAAGTTTTATAGCTTTTTGGAAAGATAATTTAATACTGATCCCAAATTATATAACAATTTGTCGGAAAAATTAAACTATAGAACGAAATTTTCGGAAAATCTGAAATAAAGTCATATATTCCCCATATAAACACACTTGAAATTTTCAATCGCGTTGAGCCACCTCTAAATGTTTTTTGATTGGCCCAAAACTTTGTATTTCTCACTTTTTTTGCTATTCGCATATTTCAAGGGGGTGCGACCGAGAGTTTCAACACTTTTTTTTTTATTAAGGGCCACTCTAGTGTCCACACAGGATCAAACGCTTTGGGGATTTTACTTTATTAACCCACCACAAAAAAATGTGTTGAACATTGTAATATAATACTTTAATACTACAATACAATCGGTAGTTTTTTAAATGGAGAGGGTTGAAATTAAATTTTTTTAACTCTATTTGTTTTCATTATTGCTATGCGGGCATTAAATCGATAAATCTGTGGTCACAAGCGATAACCGCCTAAGTCGACTTAAGAATGATTTGAGTTATGTATGCTATCATATTCTACTAAAATATCTTCATACTTACGTGAAATCCCCATTCCTCTAACACTGTTATTTAAAAAGATATTAGTACAAATATTCTGACCTAAGTCGTAATGAAGCCCCATTACATTTATATAAAAAGCTATTTTTCTCGAAAGCATGATTTTCGAGTTAGGCGGTTATTGCTTGTGACCACAAAAATAATCCTTTACTTTTGCTTAAGATGATCTTCAAGTAGCAGGTAAACTCTCTTACATTCCTCTAATTCACATATAAAAACACCCTTTTCCAATTCTAGTCGATCAATTGTTCTGCTAACTGTATATGGCTTAACTATAAAAAAGTATGCATATGACAAAAATCAGCAGAAAAAATTGGCAAAAATAACAAATCTGCATTGACAGAAAATAACCAACACCATTGAAGACTTCGTTTTTTTTGTTTGTTTTTCTGTTGCGTACAATAAATTCCATACATTTTGCATGTACGAGTAGTTATCTCTGAAACAAAAAAAAAAATGTGTTAATGCAATCGAGTTTTGTAGAGATTCTGTTAAACCACTTACGTTGTAGTTAACTTTACCATATGCTGGAATCCGGAAGTGCATACTCTTCAAAAAATAATGCCATAGAATAAAAACAATGGCGCAAAAAAATAAAAATAAAAAAACTACAATTACAAACAAACAAACGATGAAAGTACTAAAGTGAACAAGTGAGAATTTTTCTTCAAGGATAGAATTTTTAGATGGGAATTTGTAATTTTCAGCAATTCTTTTGTCATGTTTTTTTCATGAAAAAAAAAATATTGTGTTTTTTTGTTACTTAATTTGGCTTGTTTGTAGTGACAGCTATGCAAACTAAATTGGAAAGCGAAATTGACAATTAGGGGGAAATATTTTGTGAGAAAAATAAAATCAAATCAAATCTTAAGTAATCTTTGGGATCTACAAATATCCTTCACTTAGAACTATATTTCGCCCTACATCTACAATTCTTTTGTCTAACCAAAATGAGTGCCCAAAATCTGATAGATATTATAGGAAAACTTTGAGTTTAGCAGTATAAAAATCTGGAACAAAAATTTTATTTAAATCTATAAAACTGTTTGCAAGATTTTCTGTTTCGTACAGGGCTCCACGAATGATTCATTTGGTATAAAATTTCATATTCTTTGTAACTAATTTAAATTTCTAATGCCTTTTGTTGAATATATAAACAATAAACTTTATTAAAAAATAAAAAAAAAAAACATCACGTTTTTTTTATGAAAACAACTAAAACCCATGATAAATTGATATGAAAACAATAATTAAAAAAAAAAAAACAGTCAACTACAAAAAATTGTGTTTCCATTAAGAAATATTGTATAAAAAAAAGCAAATCTAAAGCATAACGAATGTTCAGTTTATAAATAAAGAAACTTCTTAATGAAGTGGAAATTTAAAACCGCATACAATCAAATAATCTGCTGAATAACAAAAAAATAAATAAAAGAAACAAACAAAAATATTCTTCAGCTAAATGTGGGAGGTCTACAAAAATTTTCAAGATTAACGAATTTTTTTAAGTTCTTTAGAGTTATTGCGAGCGACCGCCAACCATGCAAATTTACTTACACTAAATAAATATTTTTTTTTTTTGTTATAAAATTTATTTTTAAACCTTGAACTTGAATAGCGTCTAAATGAAACATGTATTAGATGTAGAGAGTCTTTTCATGCACACGAGTTTTTCAAGTTGTGTTGTGATTATTTGCTTGAGTGCGCTTTTAATTTTTTATTTTTATATTTTCTTTTTTTTTGTTATTCAATTTATTTGTTCACTCTGCCAAGTCTTGTTATACTAGATGAGTGTTAAACTGTCATATTGTCTGCGATTTGATTATTTTTTTTTTCAATTCATATTTTAAATTCTATTTTTAAAGATTTAATGTAATAAATCAACTGCTTCCGTTGTTTAATATTTAGTTTAAAGTAAATTTATAAAATATGAGTTCTTAGGATTTCTACAATTGAAAAAATAAAAAAAAAAATAAATAATAGTCTCATTTACAATAAAGTAAGGTCAGCTTAATGATCGATATAGTTTTTGTAAACTTCAGTACCCCATGGAGCACAAATATTTCTAGGGCTTTTGTTTCTTATAGCATTTTTTGCTTTTTCTTAAAAAAATTGGCGCAATTTAATACTAGTATGCTCTATTGACTTACCGAGATTTGTTGATATGTATGTTTTCATAATCAATTTCTCCTACGAAGTTTGTATTGTACAACTGAAACATATTATTTTATTTTTTTATATTCTTTTGATTTCAATGCTTGCTGATATACAACATTTTTGATGTGTAAACATCTATACGCGCAGGGGGGTAAAAATCTATTTCACAATACAATCACATTGTAAGAAATTAGACAAATTATGTTATGTAATAACCTTTTTGAAAATGAAAAATGAAAAATAAAAAATGAAAAATGAAAAATAAAAAATAAAACATAAAAAATAAAAAATAAAAAATAAAACATAAAAAACAAAAAATAAAACATAAAAAATAAAAAATAAAAAATAACAAATAAAAAATAAAAAATTAAAAATAAAAAATTTAAATAAACAGTGAAAAATTAAAAATAAATGAAAAATGGAAAGTGAAAAATGAAAAATAAAAAATTAAAATAAAAAAAAAAAAAATAAAAAAAATTAAAAATGTAAAATATAAAATGAAAAATAAAAAATTGCAAATGAAAAATGAAAAACGAAAAATAAAAAATGAAAAATAAAAAATAAAAAATGAAAAATAAAAAATGAAAAATTAAAAATGAAAAATTAAAAATGAAAGAAAAATAAGAAATGAAAAAAAAAAATGAATAATGAAAAAATAAAAAATAAAAAATATAAAATGAACAATAAAAATTAAAAATTAAAAATGAAACATGAAAAATGAAAAATAAAAAGTAAAAATTAAGAAATGAAAAATGAAAAATAAAAAATGAAAAATGGAAACTGAAAAATGAAAAGTGAAAAATAAAAAATGAAAAATGAAAAATAAGAAATGAAAAAAAAAAAAATGAAAAATGAAAAATAAGAAATGAAAAAAAAAAATTAAAAATGAAAATGAAAAAATAAAAATATAAAATGAACATAAAAAATGAAAAATAAAACATGAAAAACTAACAATAAAAAATAAGAAACGAAAAATAAAAAATTAGAAACACAAACTGAAAAATGAAAAATAAAAAATTAAAATTGAAAAATAAAAAATTAGAAATGAAAAATGAAAAATAAAAAATGAAAAATGAAAAATAAAAAATTTAAATAAATAATGAAAAACTAAAAATAAAAAATGAAAAATGGAAAGTGAAAAATGAAAAATAAAAAATGAAAAGTGAAAAATAAAAAATTAAAATAAAAAAAAAAAAATAAATAAAAAAAATTAAAAATGTAAAATAAAAAATGAAAAATAAAAAATTACAAATGAAAAACGAAAAATAAAAAATGAAAAATAAAAAATAAAAAATAAAAAATGAAAAATAAAAAATGAAAAATTAAAAATTAAAGAAAAATAAGAAATGAAAAAAAAAAAAATGAATAATGAAAAAATAAAAAATAAAAAATATAAAATGAACAATAAAAATTAAAAATAAAAAATGAAACATGAAAAATGAAGAATAAAAAATAAAAATAAGAATTGAAAAATGAAAAATGGAAACTGAAAAATGAAAAATAAAAAATGAAAAATGAAAAATAAGAAATGAAAAAAAAAATGAAAAATTAAAAATAAGAAATGAAAAAAAAAAAAATGAAAAATGAAAAATGAAAAAATAAAAATATAAAATGAACATAAAAAATGAAAAATAAAACATGAAAAATGAACAATAAAAAATAAGAAATGAAAAATAAAAAATTAGAAACACAAACTGAAAAATGAAAAATAAAAAATTAAAATTGAAAAATAAAAAATTAGAAATGAAAAATGAAAAATAAAAAATGAAAAATGCAAAATAAAAAATTTAAATAAATAATGAAAAACTAAAAATAAAAAATAAAAAATGGAAAGTGAAAAATGAAAAATAAAAAATGAAAAGTGAAAAATAAAAAATTAAAAAAAAAAAAAAAAAATAAAAAAATTAAAAATGATAAAATAAAAAATGAAAAATAAAAAATTACAAATGAAAAACGAAAAATAAAAAATTAAAAATGAAAAATAAAAAATAAAAAATGAAAATTAAAAAATGAGAAATTAAAAATTAAAAATTAAAGAAAAATAAGAAATAAAAAAAAATTAAAAATTAAAAAATAAAAATATAAAATATAAAATGCACAGTAAAAATTAAAAATGAAAAATAAAACATGAAAACATGAAAAATGAAAAATTAAAAATGAAAAATGGAAACTGAAAACTGAAAAATGAAAAATTAAAAATGAAAAATTAAAATTAAGAAATGAAAAAAAAAAAAATGAAAAATGAAAAATAAGAAATGAAAAAAAAAATGAAAAATGAAAAAATAATAATATAAAATGAATAATAAAAAATGAAAAATAAAACATGAAAAATGAAAAATAAAAAATGAAAAATTAAAAATGAAAAATGGAAAATGGAAACTGAAAACTGAAAAATGAAAAATAAAAAATGAAAAATGAAAAATAAGAAATGAAAAAAAAAATGAAAAATAAGAAATGTAAAAAATTAAAAATGAAAAAATAATAATATAAAATGAATAATAAAAAATGAAAAATAAAACATGAAAAATGAAAAATAAAAAATAAGAAATGAAAAATAAAAAATTAGAAACACAAACTGAAAAATGAAAAATAAAAAATTAAAAATGAAAAATAAAAAACTAGAAATGAAAAATGAAAAATGAAAAATAAAAAATGAAAAATAAAAAATTTAAATAAAAAATTAAAAATTAAAAATGGAAAGTGAAAAATGAAAAATAAAAAATAAAAAATGAAAAATAAAATATAAGAAATAAGAAATGAAAAATAAAAGATGAAAAATGGAAATTGAGAAATGAAAAATAAAAAATAAAAAATGAAAAATAAGAAATGAAAAAAAAAAATGAAAAATGAAAAATAAAAATATAAAATGAACAATGAAAAATTAAAAATAAAAAATGATAAATGAAAAATAAAAATTAAGTAATGAAAAATAAAAAATTAGAAACACAAACTGAAAAATGAAAAATAAAAAATTAAAAATGAAAAATAAAAAATTAGAAATGGAAACTAAAAAATGAAAAATAAAAAATGAAAAACCAAAAATGAAAAATAAAAAATAAAAAATGATAAATAAGAAACAAAAATGAAAAGTGAATAATAAAAAATGAAAAATTAAAAATTAAAAACGAAAAATGAAAAATAAAAAATGAAAAATAAAAAATAAAAAAATAAAAATAAAAAATGAAAAATAAAAACGAAAAATGAAAAATGAAAAATTAACCAGTTGAAATAATAAATATTCCTATATTAGCAGAGCCAGTGCAGTTGATTGCTATAAGTGATAGATGACGCTTTCTGTTTGATTTTAAAAAAGGGTCATAAAAAATCTTTAATTACTAGATGTCTCCCCTGTGATCGGACTCACATGATTTAGCATTCGGTGCAAAAATTATAAAATTTTTCGTCGTTCCTACGCCAGATTTTCCAAATTAATTTCGCCAATATCATTTGGCAAGTTTCTATTTTAAACGATTTTTGATTTTGTCGACTTTTAATTTTGCCGATTTTTGATTTTGAAAATTTTTCTTTTTTACGATTTTTGTTTTTCGCGATTTTTGGTTTTGGCGTTTTTGATTTTGCCAATTTTTGAATTTGGCAATTTCGCCCATATTTTCCATATTTTCAAGACTGTCGCTTTCATGGTTCTTCATACTTTTTTTTTTGGATAGGTGATGCCACGCCCACTAATCTTATCCCGCCTATTTTTTATTTGACTACTCACATTAATATCTGATGGACCCCTGCAAAGTGTGAAGGATTTCCCTTTTATAGTACTTCAGTTATATGATATTATATATTTGCATTGTGTAGGCGATGGCACGTCCAGTCCTGCGATCAAGCCTATTTTTTGTTCGACTAATCACATGAATAATTTGGCTCACACAAAGTCCCACGGCTCTCACAATTAAAGAATTCCAGATACATGGTATTTAAAATTTGCTTTGTATGGGGATTGCCACGCCCATTGGCCCAATCGAGCTTATTTACGGCATGGCTACTAACATTAATAATCGATGACGTCAGACAAATTTTCAAAATTGTCTTTGTCAAAGTAATCGAGCTATATGTTATTGAAGAACTAATATGTATGGGAGTACCAAGCCCACTTATCCGATCCAGCTCATTTTCAACATGACTACTAAGACTATACTCAATATATATGATATTAAAAATTCACTTTATAGGAAGATGCCACGCCCACAAAAAATATTAAAATATTAAGATTCTGTACTAATTTCAGGAAGATCGGTCCAATGGTTCAGCCTCCTATAAACGAACAAACTGACAAACTTACTTAAATTACTTTCGTTTTTATATATACCATAGATATTCTGAATAAAAAAAAATAATTTGTATTGGGCATCCCTCTAAATTTCTAAAGGTGTAGCCTTCGTTATATTAAAAAATTTCAAATTTTAATTCTTTCAAATTGAAACCATTTTAAAAATCCACCAACCAATAATATGACAATCCTTCCTTATACTCTGATATTTGATAAAAAAAAAAACACGATACTTTATAATGAGTTTGTGCTGATGTTTGTAACAATCAAAAATATTTGACCTGGACGCATCTTTTGTTATACAGATCGACTCAGATCCGTCCGTCCGATGTCCGTCTGTGTGCCTATGTAAACCTTGAAATCAAACTACAGGGCGCAAATATGAATATATTTTAATAAAATTTGGATGAAGGCTAGTGAAAATCTGTGAATCTTCAGACCTAGTCCCCATACAAATGACCCCAATGATATATCATATATGTATCTAAGTGTGTGTTTATTACACCCATAAAAACAATCTTACATCTATCTACCTTTTTAAAAAAAGTAAATTTTTTTAATAGCAAATTGTTTTTAAAAAAATTACCTTGTGTGGTATAAGTACCTTTTGTTAAAAAAGTACCTTTTGTTAAAACGTACATTTTATTAAATTATTTTATTTAATTGAAAAAGTGAAAAGTAACTGTTCTTAAAAAACTTAATTTTCTTTAAAAAGTACCATTTCTTAAAATAGTACCTTATTGGAAACGGTACCTTTTTTTTAAAAAATAATAAATAATAAAAAAATAACTTTTTTTATATAACCAATTTTTCTTCAAAAAGTAAATTTTCTTCGAAAAAGTATCTTTTCTTAAAAAGTACATATTCGTAAAAAGTAAATTTTCTTATATAAGCACATTTGATTTAAAAATACATTTTCTTAAATAAGTATTCTTAAAAAAGTAATTTTTCTTTAAAAAACTCCTTTTCTTAAAAAAGTACCTTTTCTTAAAAAAAGTAAATTTTCGTAAAAAATAAGTTTTTCAAAAAAAGTACTTTTTCATAAAAAAGTGCCTTTGCTTAAAAAACTAAAAAACTACATATTCTAAAGAAAACCTTTTATTAAAAAGTACATTAACTTAAAAAGTACCTTTTGTTAAAAAAGTACCTCTTTTAAAAAAATTTCCTTTCCTTAAAATAATAAATTTTCTTACAAAGTTAAATTTTTCTTAAAAAACTACTTTTTCTTAAATAAGTTAAAAATAAAAAATAAGTTTGCTAAAAAGCACTTTTTCTCAAAAAAAGTACCTTTTATTAAAAAGAACCTTCTCTTAAAAAGTAACTTTTCTTAAAAAATCAAATTTTATTTAAAAAACAAAATAGTTTTTCTTAAAAAATTACCTTTTCTTAAAAAAAAAAGGAAATTTCCTAAAAAAGTACATTTTCTTTAAAAAGTACTTTAAAAAGCACATTTTCTTTAAAAAGTACTTTTTATTAAAGAAGTGCCTCTTATTTAAAAGGTGCCCTTTGCTAAAATAGTCCATTTTTTAAAAGAGTAAATTTTCTTTAAAAAAGTATATATTCTTTGGTGATGATTTTTAAAAACAGATTTATTATCTATTTTTCACCAAAGCATCTGGCAGCCCACCTCAGATTATCTACCTGAATCTTTTTAAAAAGTAAATTTTTTTAAAGAGCAAATTTTTTTAATGTTAAAAAAATTACCTTTTGTGAAATAAGACCCTCTTGTTAAAAAATACCTTTAAAAACTTAATTTTATTGAAAAAGTACAGATGTTAAAATACGAGTAAGTACCTATTCGTAAACAAGTAATTTTTTATTAAAAAATATCTTTTATTTAAAAAGCAACTTTATCTCAAAAAGTATCTATTCTTAGAAAAGTGAATTTTTTAAAAAAGTAAATTTTTTAAAAACAGGAATTTTTTTTTTTTGAAAAAGTAAATTTTTTTCAAAAGGTACCTCTTCTTAAATAGTACCTTACTGAAAAGGGTACCTTTTCTTAAAAAAATATTTTTTTTATAAAATTACTCTTTCTGCAAACAGAAAATTTTCTTTAAATATTACTTATTCCTTAAAGAGTACCTTTTCTTAAAAAAGATAATTTTTTTTTAAAAGTGCCTTTTCGTAAAAAAGGACCTTTTCTTAAAGTTAACTTTATGAAATAAGCACATTTACTTAAAGAGTACATTTTCTTAATAAGGTACTTATTATTAAAACAAGTAAATTTTCTTAAAAAAAACTCCTTTTCTTAAAAAAGTACCTTTTCTTAAAAATAACTTTTTCTTGAAAAAATACTTTTTCTAAAAAAGAGTGTCTTTTATTAAAAAACTCATATTCTAAAAAAATACCTTTTCTTAAAAAGTACTTTCTTAAAAGTACCTTCTCTTAAAAAAGTACCTTTAAAAGAAATACCATTCCTTAAAATAATAAATTTTCTCAGAAAATTAAATTTTCTTGAAAAGTATATTTTCTTAAAGAAGTACGTACCTTTTCGTAAAAAACACTTTCTCCAAAAAAAAGTGCCTTTTCTTAAAAGAACCTTTTCTAAAAAAGTGTATTTTCTTAAAAAACAAAAAATACTTTCTTTTAAAAAATTACTTTTTGTTAAGAAAATTAAATTTTCCGAAAAAAGTACTTTTTCTTAAAGAAGTACGTCTTATTAAAAAGGTATCCTTAGCTAAAATAGTTCATTTTTTAAAAGAGTAAATTTTCTTTAAAAAGTACCTATTCTTAAAAAAGAACATATTCTCAAAAAATAGTATCCGATTTTTTTGGTGGTGATTTTTAAAAACTGATTTATTATCTAATTTTCACCGAAGCATCTGGCAGCCCACCTGAGTCGCTCGGTATACTCTTACACAAATTCTTAAAGTATTCTTATCACAGTGTAGAGGTGGTGGTGGAGGGTATACAAACATTGTTTACAGAATCTCAAATTGTCTCTACAGCAGGTATTTCGTGTAATGTAAATATTTTCAACCTAATTAGCTTAAAAAGTAAATATTGAAATAATTGTACAATTTTACAAATTAAGCAATAATTACTAAATGCATTAGAAACAATAAATTATACACTTTGAAAACAATCATTTACAAAATAAAGTTTAATATAACAGCATTTCAAATTGCATAAAAGATGATTCGTTAGAATTGTATACGAATTGCATGCAACTTCCTGCTGAGTTTAACCTAATTTGTTTTTATTTACGAAATTTAAAAAAGAACTATAAAGTTTTTTCTTGTTATAAATTTCTTTTATCTCTGAGATGCATTCAATTAATAATAATTTTCTTTTGTTTATTTATCTCTTTCCAGGTCAGTTGCCAAACCACACAATCCCAAATTTCATATTCGTTTATTCATTTTGGAGTTTATTTATTTGTTAACAAACATAATTTGAGGTTAAGTAAGTATGAATTGTATTAATTGGTCATTTATAATTAAATTTAATTGGAAACACAAATTAAATACGTCATTATACAATAAGAACACAAATTTTGTAATATTTTCAATTCTTAAGAATTATTAGAAATTTACAAAACAAAAAAAAAAAAATTGAAATACAGATAATATTTTTGACAAATGCCATTGTAAAGTTGGAGGTCATCATCATAATTATCGCTATGTCAATTAATAGTAGACATACAAAATGACAGCAACGAACTTGTTAATCCATCCAAAGTACTCACGTCTAGTTGAATATGAGTAATAAAAAAAAAAACATTTTAAAATTTTTAATAGTGCAGTGGGACTAGACTTTTATAAACTGCAATATTTATTTCCATTGGAAAATCGATTATGTCCATGTTTTTCCGATTAAGCTGTAATTTTGACTAGAGTGTAATCTATGTTTTAACTGAGAATTTGAATATAGTTTGTTGTAAGTTTAAGATGAATATAAGCAGATCAACTATTTTACTACAGTTTGATCTACGACTAAGCCAACATTCCCACTATAGTTTCATCCACGATTAGATTGAGAGTTGTTCTATACTTTGATGTACGATTAAACTGAGTTTTCCTATATTTGGATCATATGGTTAAATCTGCATTTTCACTGTAGTTTAATCTGTGATTAACCCGACACTTTCACTATATTTTTAACTATGTTTTAACTGACATTTTCATTATAGTTCAATCTACGATTAAACAGAAATTTTCAGTATAGTTGGATCTACGAATAGACTAAGAGTTTCTCTATAATTTTCTCTACGATTAAACTGAAAATTTCATAGTGGTTTGATTCAGGATTAAATTGAATACTTCAGCAAAGCTTGATCTACGATTAAACTGAAATTTTCAGTTTAAACTAAGAGTTTCTCTATAGTGTGATTAACGATTAAACCGAAAATTTCACTTTAGTTTGATCCACGATTGAATTGAATTGTTCACTAAAGCTTGATCTACGATTAAACTAAAAATTTTACTACATTGTGACCATGCAATGGTTTGATCCACAATACTTCAGTGAAGCTTAATCTACGATTAAACTAGTAATTTTACTACAGCTTGATCATACAATAGTTTGATCCACAATACTTCAGTAAAGCTTGATCTACGATTTAACCGACATTTTCACTATAGTTCAATCTACGATTAAACAGAAATTTTCAGTATAGTTGGACTTACGAATAGACTAAAAGTTTCTCTATAGTTTTATCTACAATTAAATTGAAAATTTTATAATAGTTCGATCCACGATTAAACTGAAAATTTCAGTTTAAACTAAGAGTTTCTCTATGGTGTGATTCACGATTAAACCGAAAATTTCTCTTTAGTTTGATCTACGATTGAATTGAATTGTTGAGTTAAGCTTGATCTGCGATTAAACTAATCACTTTTTGATAGTTTTATGATACAATGGTTTGATCCACAATACTTCAGTAAAGCTTGATCCACGATTAAACTAAACATTTTACTTTATTTTGATCATACAATGGTTTGATTCGCAAAACTTCGGAGAAACTTAATCTTCGATTAAACTAATAATTTTACTATAGTTTGATCATACAATGGTTTAATTCGCAAAACTTCAGTGAAACTTAATCTTCGAATTAACTAATAATTTTACTATAGTTTGATCATACAATGGGTAGATTCGCAAAACTTCAGTGAAACTTAATCTTCGATTAAACTAATAATTTTACTATAGTTTGATCATACAATGGTTTGATTCACAACACTTGAGTAAAGCTTGATCTACGATTTAACTGAAAATTTTCATACGGTTGTGCCGACATTTTCACTGTAGTTTAATCTATGATTAAACTGACTTTTTCACTATATTTTAACCGAAATTTTCACTATAGTTCAATCTACGATTAAACAGAAATTTTCAGTACAGTTTGATCTACGAATAGACTAAGAGTTTCTCTATAGTTTTATCTAAAATTAATCTGGAAATTTTATAATAGTTTGATCCACGATTAAATTGAATACTTCAGTAAAGCTTGATATCCGATTGAACTGAAATTTTTATTGTAAACTAAGAGTTTTTCTATGGTGTGATTTACGATTAAACCGAAACTTTCTCTTTAGTTTGATCTACGATTGAATTGAATTGTTGAGTAAAGCTTGATCTGCGATTAAACTAAACATTTTTTGATAGTTTGATGATACAATGGTTTGATCCACAATACTTCAGTAAAGCTTGATCTACGATTAAACTAAACATTTTACTTTATTTTGATCATACAATGGTTTGATTCATAAAACTTCAGTGAAACTTAATCTTCAATTAAATTAATAATTTTAATATAGTGTGATCATACAATAGTTTGATCCGCAATACTTCAACAAAGCTTGATCTACGATTAAACTAAAAATGTTACTATAGTTTGATCATACAATGGTTTGATTCACAATACTTCAGTAAAGCTTGATCTACGATTTAACTGACATTTTCACTGACTTTTTCACTATATTTTAACCGAAACTTTCACTATAGTTCAATCTACGATTAACTAGAAATTTTCAGTTTAGTTGGATCTACGAATAGACTAAGAGTTTCTCTATAGTTTTATCTACAATTATATTAAAAATTTCATAATAGTTTGATCCACGATTAAATTAAATACTTCAATAAAGCCTGATCTACGATTAAACTGAAATTTTCAGTTTAAACTAAGAGTTTCTCTATAATAAGATTTACGACTAAACCGAAAATTTCTCTTTAGTTTGATCTACGATTGAATTGAATTTTTTAATAAAGCTTGATCTACGATTAAACTAAAATTTTTTTTTATAGTTTGATGATACAATGGTTTGATCCACAATACTTCAGTAAAGCATGACCCACGATTAAACTAAAAATTTTACTATATTTTGATTATACAATGGTTTGATGGTTTGGTAAAACTTGATCTACGATTAAACTTAAAATGTTTCTGTAGTTTGATCATACAATAGTTTGATCCATAATACTTCAGCAAAGCTTGATCTACGATTAAACTAAAAATTTTACTTTATTTTGATCATACAATGGTTTGATTCACAATGCTTCAGTAAAGCTTGATCTACGACTTAACTGAAAATTTACACACGGTTGTACCGACATTTTCACTGTAGTTTAATCTATGATTAAACTGACTTTTTCACTATATTTTAACCGAAATTCTCACTATAGTTCAATCTATGATAAAACAGAAATTTTCAGTACAGTTTGATCTACGAATAGACTAAGAGTTTCTCTATAGTTTTATCTTCAATTAAACTGAAAATTTTATAATAGTTTGATCCACGATTAAATTGAATACTTCAGTAAAGCTTGATCTACGATTAAACTGATATTTTCAGTTTAAACTAGGAGTTTCTCTATAATGTGATTTACGACTAAACCGAAAATTTCACTTTAGTTTGACCCACGATTGAATTGAATTTTCAGTAAAGCTTGATCTAGATTAAACTAAAAATTTCACTCCAGTTCGATCATACAATGGCTTGATTCACAATACTTCAGTGAAGCTTAATCTATGATTAAACTAAAAATTTTACTATAGTTTGATCCAAAAAACTTGAGTAAAGCTTGATCTACGATTAAACTAAACATTTTTTATAGTTTGATGATACAATGGTTTCATCCACAATACTTCAGTGAACCTTAATCTACTATTAAACTAAAAATTTATATAGGTTGATCCACATTACTTCAGTAAAACTTGATCTACGATATAACTGAAAATTTACATACAGTTGTACCGACATTTTCACTATAGTTTGATCTGTGACTAAACAGATATTTTCATTAAAGTTTGAACTATGTTTAAACCGACATTTTTACTATAGTTTAATTTACGATTAAACTGACATTTTCACTATAGTTTGATCTACTGAAATTTTTACAATAGTTTGATCCACAATCAAAATAAATACTTCAGTAAAGCTTGATCTACGATTAAACTGACATTTTCACTATATTTTGATCAAATGGTAGAACCGACATTTTCACTATATTTTAATCTACGAATAAAGCGACATTTTCACGATAGTTTAAACTTTGTTTAATCTACGATTAAACCTTTTTCACTATAGTTTCTACTATGTTTAAACCAACATTTTCTCTATAGGCCAATTCCATAGTGACAGACATGACATTCAGTGATCTTTCTAATCCAATATTATACATTAAAAGTTTATCATTGTTCATAAAAATATACAGAATTATGCAGAGGGACCTGACCAACATATTTACCATTAGAAAAAGTGAGAAAATATTATTGTTATTAATAGTTGGGGGCAAAAAGCAGTCGTGACAGACATGACAACAAGCATACATCATATTAGATGTTTGTAAAACACAGAAAAGCTCTGAAATTTATTGTACGACAAATAATAAACAAGTAAGAAAATTATAGTCGGTCTAGACCGACTATACGATACCCTATACCATACGTTTAGAGACCCTATCTCTTAGGCCCAACTAACTGGACATAGAAAATAAGCAAAAACCAAATTTGAGTGGGATTTTTATTAATTTTTTTGGCTGCAGATATGAAAAAGTTCATATCGGATGCTATATCTATATAGGGACTTGGTCCAAAAATGGACCGATCCTGATCATGTTTGGTAAAGTCTCTTGTATTTTGCAAAAATATATACAAACAAAATTTGAGAAGAATCAGTGCAATATTTTTGTTTTTTAATAGATTTAAGTGAAGATCGGGAAGCAGCTCTATATGGGGTCAAAGGAATCATTTTTGGACTACTCATTAATGGATGTAATGAACGCATACAAACCCAATTTGAGTAAGTTCTATATGACAATTTGGATCTTATTGCAATTTATGTCGATTTCATATGGGTAATTTGTATGGGGGCTAGGTCTGAACATGGACCGATTCTCACCAATTTCAATAGCGTTCATCCCATGGCCGATAAAAGCTTATATATATTCATATTTGCGACCTGCAGTTTGATTACAAGGTTTACATGGACACACAGACGGACGGACGGACGGACGGACGGACGGACATTGTTAAATCAACTCAGAAAGTGATTCTGATTCGATCGGTATAATTAAAGATGGGTCTAGGTCAAATATTTTTGGTTGTTACAAACAGCAGCACAAAGTCATTATACCCAAACCACATAGTGGTATAGGGTATAACAATTGTTTATAGTTAATATAAGAGCTAGCATTTCCAAAACATGAATTCTTAAATAAATTTATTTTCAGGGACCGTTATAAATATTCCGTTTTTCATAAAAGTAATATGATAACAGTCATTTTTTGATCCTTATTTTTTTGAGCAAAAATAAAAGTTAGTTTTTGACTTTTATTTTGCTCGAAAATATGAAAATCAAAATTTAAGAAATCAATGTACTTAATCATAGACTAGTTCAAATTGATGAATATGGTATACTTGAATCAGATTTCCGACATTTACTTCTATATGCATTTTTTGTTTTAAAATTTCAAAATAACTGTTATTTTTGGTTTTTGTTTATTTTCAAAATTACTTAATTACACTTTTGTTTTCTTACTGGAAAAATAAGGGCTATAAAAATATTCAAAAATACATCTAACAAACTATTGTCATATTTTCATACACTTTCTTTTGAAGTAATATCAAGACAAATTATTTAAATTAAAATTTTAAAATTGGACCTACGGTTGACCTTTGCATGGAATTATCAATCAATCAATCTGAGAATTAGCATTATAGTTTCTCCTATGACTATACTGCGAATTTATTAAAGTGTGATCGTAAATCTATAATATTAATAGGCAAGGCCATTTCTTGTGACCGTTATAAGTTTCTCAGTTTTAATCTTATTTTGACCAAACGTCCCTCATTTGAAAGTTATTTCTTTTAAGCTGTCCACCAGATTTACAGATTTTTTAATTTTTACACTTTTTTGGGAGTGAAATACATTTAAAGTTGATACTAATACATACATAAAATTATACAATACTGTGTGTGTGTGTTTATTAAATTTGTTAATATGTTTGCAAAAAGCCCTGTGTTGAATTTAATATTGGACATAAACAATTAACGACAATGACGACAATAACAATAACAATTAAAAGTGTTGAATTGTGAATTGGCTAAAATAGATTAGCATACCTTTAGGGTCCCAGGAAAAATTTCGTAATAGCAGCTCATTGATTTTTGCATTACCAATAATGACCTACCCCTGCGCACTGCATTACTTCTACAGTGAAAATAAGGCGTTACTAATAATGTGTTATACAGCTACTTATATTTCATGCCAGCTCCTTGCATACTGCATTACTTTCAAAGTGAAAATAATTAGTTCCTAGACAACTAGCTACCTCCAATAACATCCCCGTGTTAAAATAATGAGCTTATCAGGCAAACTTCAACCAGTCACTTCTCCTTCTTAAACCCATTATTTGGTAATGGTTTTTTTTCCTGGGGTCTTATAAAATAATTTATTAAATGAAAAAATAAAATTTCCTAGAATTTGCACTCGAATTTCGAGGGCTGGGATCTGTTAGCAAATTTAAATATTTTACTATAATTTGATCCAGCATTAAACTGGTATTTATACTACAGTTTGATCTATAATAAAACCGACAATTTTACTATGGTGTGAGCTAAGATTAGTCTGAAATTTTTAGAATAGTTTGACCTACTATTTACTATGGATTGGTTATAGATTAAACAGATATTTTCCCTACAGTTATCTACGATTTATCTGAGAATTTTAACTACAGTTTCATCTATGACTATATCGAGAATTTTACTGAAGTTTGATCTAAGATAAAGTTAAATATTTCACTATGGATCTAAAATTAAATTAAGAATTAGACTATATATTGATCTATAATCAAACCGAGAATTTTATTATGGTGTGAGTTCGTATTTACTTTTTACACTAGTTTGACGTACTATTTTACTTTAGTTGATTACCGACGATTTAACTGACATTTTCGCTACAGTTTGATCTACATACTATTACACTGAGAATTTGACTGTAATTTCATATATGACTTAACCGAGAATTTTACTAAAGTGTAGTAAAAATTAAGCATAATATTTTACTATAGTTTGATTAACTTTTAATCGTTACTAGCAGATTCCAGCCCTCGAAATTCGAGCGCAAATTCTAGGAAATTTTATTTTTTCATTAAATAAAGACCCTAAAAGTATGCTAATCAATTATAGCCAATTCACAAATCAACACAAAAAACGAACTCATTTTTATTACATGCACATAAACAAATTTAATAAACACACACACAGCATTGTTTAGTTTTATGTTTGTATTAGTAGCAACATTAAATGCAATTTACTCAAAATAAAGGAAAAAATTTAAAAATCTGTAAATCTGCAAAACCGCTTAAAAGAAATACCTTTCAAATAATATATGTTTCGTCAAAAACGGGATAAAACGGTAGAACAAAACATCAGTCACAAGAAATCGCCTAGCCTATTAATATTATAGATTTTCACTATAGTTTGATCTATGGTCAGCTACGAGATTCAATATAATTTGATCTATGATAAAACTAAAAAATTTGCTATAATTTGACCAACAATTAAACTGAGAATTCTACTCTAGAGTAAGTCAAGTTTAAGCACAATTTATTACTATAATTCGAAGTACTATTTTGCTATCGTTTCATATAGTCACATGTGACTATACTGAGAATCTTACTAAAATTTGACCTAAAGTAAACTTAAATAATTTAATAAAGTTTGCTCAGCGATTAAACTGAGAATTTGACTATAGTTTGATCCATAATCAAGCCGAGAATTTTGCTACATATGGTGTGAGTTAAGATTAGTCTGAACTTTTTACAATAGTTCAATCTACTATTTTGCTATAGTTTGATTAACGACTGAAGCGACATTTTCACTACAATTTGATATAAAATTAAACTGAGAATTTGACTTTAGTTTGAGCTATCACTAAATCGAGAATTTTACTAAAGTGTGAGTTAAAATTAAGCACAAAATCTTACTATTGTTGGACCTACGAGTGAAATGTCGTTTTCGTGGGGCAACCCGATTCCCTCTTATGCAATTAGCCTTATTGTGACTACAGATTAATTTTGGGGCAGTCACGAACAGTCACGGAGTGATCTAAATGTCATTTCCCCTCATTCGATCGATCCGAAACTTGGTCCATACATTTAAAACGGATTTAAACGGATTTCCCCTCATCCGACCGATCCGTAGACTTGTGACCAAAGATTAATTTTAAAATAGTCACGCAAAGTCACGCACAGTCACGAAGAGGTTCAAAACTCATATGGATAAGGAAAGAAAGAGTTTTAATAAAAACTTTGTTTTTATGGGTTAGATTATTTTTTAATTATTTATCTACATCTATAGTATTAATAGGCTAGGCGATTTCTTGTGACCGATGTTTTGTTCTACCATTTTATCCCGATTGTGACCAAACGTACATTATTTGAAATGTATTTCTTTTTAGCTGCTCACCAGATTTACATATTTTAAAATTTTTCCTTTATTTTGAGTAAATTGCATTTAAAGTTACTACTAACACATACATAAAATTATACATATGGTATGTCTGTATTTATTAAATTTGAATATGAGTTTGCTATGTTCATTCACAATAATAATAAACTAAAAAAATGTCGGTTTGTGAATTGGCTAAGTTGAGAGATAAAGTTGCCTAGAAATTGCACTCGAATTTCGAGCGCTGGAATCTGCTAGTATAATATTAATAGGCTAGGCGATTTCTTGTGACCGATGTTTTGTTCTACCGTTTTATCCCGATTTTGACCAAACTTATATTATTTGAAAGGTATTCCTTTTTAGCCGTTTTGCAGCTTTACATATTTTTAAATTTTTTCCTTTATTTTGAGTAAATTGCATTTAAAGTTACTACTAACACATACATAAAATTATACATATGGTATGTGTGTATTTATTAAATTTGAAAATGAGTTTGCTATCTTCATTCACAATAATAATAAGCTTAAAAAATGTTGGTTTGTGAATTGGCTAAGTTGAGAAATAAAGTTGCCTAAAAATTGCACTCGAATTTCGAGCGCTGGAATCTGCTAGTATAATATTAAGATGCTATGCGATTTCTTGTGACCGATGTTTTGTTCTACCGTTTTATCCCGATTTTGACCAAACATATATTATTTGAAAGGTATTCCTTTTTAGCCATTTTGTAGATTAACAGATTTTTAAATTTTTTCCTTTATTTTGAGTAAATTGCATTAAAAGTTGCTACTAACACATACATAACATTATACATACGCTATTTGTGTGTTATTAAATTTGTTAATAGTTTGTTAATGAGTTTGTTATATTCATTCGCAATAATAATAAACCATAAAAGTGTTGGTTTGTGAATTGGCTAAGTTGAAAAATAAAGCTGCTTTGAAATTGCTCTCGAATTTCGAGCGCTTCAATCTGCTAGTTATTTATTATTATTCATTTTCAGTATATACATTTTGTACAATATTTCTTAAAGCTAGGCCCACGAAGCCATTTGGCTAGTCTGCAGGAATTAAAATTTGGTTTAGATATTTTATTTAATTTCTGTTTAATGGTTTTAAATGATGTTTCCATTTTGTGTATTTAAATAAACTAGCATAGCCCAGCACTCGAAATTCGGGTGCAAATTTTAGGAGTTTTATTTTTTTTATTAAATTTTTTCTTTCAATGTTTTTATGAATATATTAATAAAATTCATCCTGAAGGTATGCTAATCAATTTTAGCAATTAACAGTGCAACACGGGCATGTGATACAATTATAATGAAAGGCGATGAAATGTGAATTGGGTAAAATTGAGTAGCATACCTTTAGGCACATATAAAATTATTTATTGAAATTGTTTTATTTTATTTAATTTATTTATATTTTTAACACATATTACACTCAAATTTTATCATTCGGCATTTCTCCTCCACATGAGCTATAAACTGTGCCAATTTTTCTATTCCTCCGTGCACGCATTTTGCTTACAAAGGGAAGCAAAAATTTCCTTCGTGTATTAATACACAGATTATTAATTAAAGTTCAAAAATTTAAATTCATTGCAAACTTATAAAATAATTAAAAATTTTTTTTTTTATGTTTATTGGTAATGTTCAGTAAATTCACTGGTAGTTCCATATTTATTTACGTTTAAACAGTACTGTTTGATCAATATTTAAACTAATTATCCAAGAGTCTTCGAATAATACCACAATTTGTTCATAATTTCATCTCCAAATGGTTTAAAATTAATTAAAGTTTATTTATTTTTAAATTATTAAATAATAATGATTTGACAATTTAAAGGAAAACTTATCAAATTAACTATAAAAAAAAGTTTGTGCTCTCCTGATAAAGTTGAAAAACATCAACGAAATATAAAATAAAATAAATTAAAATATAAAAAAATTTATTTGCTTATTTTTTCAACAATTTAACTTGCGTTTTGCACAAGATTATAGCGATTATATAAATACCGACTAAACTACGATACGATTTAAAATTAATTAAAATTTATTTGTAACAAAGTTGAGATTTTAACAATATAATATTTATATGATACAGAATGTTGTTTACGAAACTAAGTTATAAATTTTTCAAACTCATCTCGTATTTTCATTAAACTATAAATTATCATTCATTATTTAATATTTTAGTACATCTTTTACTTAACCATTTCTAAATTGTCCCACTGTGTCATATTTCTATGTATTTATTTTTTGGTTCTATACTTTTTACGACATTAACAATTGACTCGTGTTGCGGTCATTGAAGGCAAATATAATTATTACAACAGTTGTTGTTTTTTTAAGTCACGTAACAACAAAACAAAAAACATTAAATTAAAATAACATGTATTTTTTCGTAAAAATTAATTTTTAATTGTCATATAGAAAGAAAATAAAATAAAATAAAAAAAAACACTTTAGAACTTACAAAAAGTGTACTGAAACCAGATTTGATCTTAAAATGATATCATCTTTCTTATTTTTTTATGCTCTTAAAGTTCAGTTACTTGAACTCTTAATGCGTTTTTCTACATGATTTATTATGATTTAGAAAAAAAAAAACAACAAAACAACAAACATGAACGATATAACAACTTTTTCAACGTTCAAATGTTTTAAATCAGAGTAAACATTTTTGAAAGCAGGTAGAATATTTGTAGTGAACAAACCAGAACTTTTATACATATAATGCCCTTTTGTACGTTCTTGTACTTGTACGTTCTAAAAATCAGGGTTTGAAATATAGTTATTTTTAATATAAAATATGCAAGACGAATGAAACCCAAGATGAATAATTTTGTGAAAAAATGAAATAAAAATTTTTTTCTATAAAATTGTATTCTTTTTTCAATCTTGGTAAGGATGAATAATTTAAATAGTTCGACATTGAAATTAAAAATTGAAATTATTGGACTCAGTCTACAAAAGCGAAACGTAATGAAATGCCAAAAATTTTTATAAAAAAATCAAATTTTTAAAAATAAAATTTTCTAATAAAAATATTCCAGTTAAAAAAAAAAAAAAACTCAAAAAAAAAAAAAAAAAATTGATTATTTTAAAATCTATAACGAACCATTTTTTAACAGTTTCAAAACATAAAAGTACTATACTAAAAAATTTCAAACGTTCCGTTTTATACAGTGAAACTTCGATATAACGATTCTGAAGCGGATCGAAAAATAATTCGTTATAGCTATTGATCCGTTATACTATACATATGCATCAGTGCAACATTGGTATAACGAACTTTGAAGAAATACGAAAAAAATTTGTTATAACTATAGTTTCTTTTTATCCAAATTCATTTTTATCTAAATTCTATTTCAAGAGGTAAATAAAAATTAACCACTTTTATCCTTTTTTTTATATTTTACTGGGTTCTAATTAAATATTGGGTTTTTGATGTGTAAGCATCTATGTATACGAGCAGGGGGTAAAAATCTATTTCACAATGCAACCACAAAAACAGAGTAAGAAAAAAACGGTGTAAGGTATGAGTGTATTGGTGCAAAGAATATGATATAAAATTATTGCAGCTAATTCAAAAACCTTCAAGTATAACAACGTTAAAAATTTCAACAACAAGTATAACACTATTACTAATTACTAATTCATCAACCAAACAGTATAACACAATAACAAATATAATAATATACAAGTATAACAGCTAATGAAACTAGGCTAAATGTATAATAACTCTAAATTAAAAAAAAAATATACTGAAAGCATAAGTACTTCCCACATCCAGTGCCTCAATAATTGTTGGCAGTTTCCCGACAATTATTTTAGCTTCTCTAGCGGTTACAACATTTTCGATTTCTTCAGTTTCTTCTTCCCATTCCTCACCATTATTTTGTGGTTTCGTTACACTAGTCATAATGTCATCGTCGCACAGTGGCGCCCGTAGAGCAAACGAGGTTGCAAAAATTTTCAAAATTTCAAAATTTTCATGTGCGCCGACGAAGTTTTGAATAAACTCATGTTATAGGAAACTTTTCAACGATATCAAATATGCTACTCTTAATAATATTACATTTTTAGTTTAGAAGATATAACCGTTCAAAGTGACCGACTTTCGGTTTTCAAAAAAACACACAATTTTTAGTCAATTTGTTGCGATTTCAGGTGTAATATCACGAAAAATTGGTAACGAATCGCCTTATTTTTTGTTTGTATTGATTGATGTATTTATTAAATGTATAATGATAAAAAAATTAACTATTTGCTTTGTGTTTCTCCTGGTAAATCACTACTTAAAAACTATCCGTTTTTTCACTATTTTTCAACTTTGACGGAAAATAAAAAAAATCCATATATTTTAATATTTGCCATATTTGCAAAACATGTTCTTTGATTATTTCTTTACATAATTCAAAAGGTTTTATCTGCCCGTACATGCCCGTTTGGCTTCTAGAGGTAATAAGGTTTAAAAAGACATGGTTGTAGAAATTGTATGGCGTGCATCCCTTACATGTTTTGACTGACAGTAGTTTGATCTAATAGTTTGAAAATTGCATTTTCAGTCGGGTGTCTACCTGTGAGCCTCTGCCAAAGTCTATTCCCCATATTCTGTTACAGACACAGGATGCACAAAAAACTACTCATTGAAATTCGCAGGTAGGCACCTCACTTAAAAATTACTTTGGAGTACAAATGGTCAAGAACAATATTGACTTATGGTCCCTCCAGGTAGACACAAATCTTATTTAGACACGAGCATAATATCAAAATTGCATAATTCAGCCAAAATCCATATGTATGCAGGGAACAGGTAAATTTTTAGGCATGGTAGCATAAGCCTATATATTGCAAAATAAGCATAATGCCTGGATTAGTCTACGACTGAAAGTTGGCGCAACATGTACTGAAACCATGGCGTTAAACAATTTAAGTACTGAAAACATAGCGTTGAACAATTTAAAATTATTTGAACTGTTTAGAAGGTCAACCACACCAAAGTTTTTCACGGAAGCTGCTTTAGAAGAACTTGATAGCTTATACGGAAATATTGAGAGAAGCGAAATTATAAAAAATAATTTTTATCTGATATATGCAAATATTAAGGCATAATGGGTGAAATCTAATCGAACCATTCAGAACTTCAACTCCAAATACGAGGACTGGCTTAATGAAGACACCATCTTGGATATATTGGCAGTAGATAAACCCACCACATCAACCAGAGCAGCAAAAGGAAGGCCAAAAAAAGTATTGAGGAGTGTTCAATTTTCTCAGGAAAGAGGAAACTTGCCGATGCCACCAATGACTTGACCACGAAGCATTTATCGGACGCGCTGTCTATTAAATATATAAAGGATAGTGAAAGAGTTAGGTCGCAGATTACAAAATCTGTTGCTGATGCAAGCCCACTGCGACTAAAAAGGATTAAGGAAAGCATTCCCACGCCCACAAACGCACACATTAAAAAGTATGGTTCCGAAGAAGCCTTGGCCTTGTTTATGGACTTACAACTTTCCAAAGAAAAATATGAGATTCTACGGGCATCCTTGATGCGACACGGGACTGAAGTTTTACCAGGATACAAGCATATTACGCAAGCCAAAATAAATTCACGACCACTGCATACGGAGTTTACGTAAGTCTCAGTGAAAGCCAATCTGCAGGATCTCATGGGCCATACAGAAAACGGTTGTTGGAGAGTCTTCCTGAAAATGAGGTGAAAATTCTTTCTGAGAAACTGACATTGATCAGCAAATGGGGCTGCGATGGATCATCCGGACAAAGCGTTTATAAGCAAAGGATATCTTCCGATGACGCTACAATATCGGACGGAAATATGTTTATGGCATCTGTTGTTCCTTTGCGGCTAAAATCTGATGTTTCCGACCAATAATGTTTCAGTTTGCAAGGGAATCGGCAGAACTCATAAGGACCACGGTGAAGGACATTGAAGAACAAATAAGCAAGATTAAGCCTACAAAGCTGCAAATTGGAGAAGGAAGATATACTGAATGCAATTACGAGTTCCACCTGACCATGGTTGACGGAAAAGTCGTAAACGAACTGACAGGAACAACCCCAACATTGTCATGCCCGATTTGCAAAAAGAGTCAGAAGAACTTTGGTAATTTAAACGATTCTACAAACGAGGAGAATTACGAATACGGAATGTCACCATTGCACGCAAGGATAAGGTGTATGGAGTTCTTGCTAAAACTGGCGTATACCCTACCACAGGAGGAGGATAATGAAAAGATCAGAAATAAGTAAATACAGGATGCTTTTTTTAAACAATTTGGACTAAAAGTAGACTGTCCCAAGCACGGATACGGTAACTCAAACGATGGAAACACTTCTAGGAGTTTTTTTGAAAATGATGAGGCAGTAACTAGAATCACTGGAATTGACAATCAAATCGTGAAAAGATTGGGAACGATCTTGAATGTTTTAAACTGCAAAGAAAATGTCAATTCTACAAAATATGGAGAATATGCATCGAAAACTGCATCTCTTTTAGCAGAAATGTATCCACAGAAGAAGTTGACCCGGACCGTCCATAAAATATTGGCGCATGGCAAAGATATAATTGAGTACCAGTCTTTGCCAATTGGAGAGCTTTCTGAAGAAGCACAGGAGTCTCTTAACAAATTTTATAAAAAATATAGATTGCAGAACACATTCAAAGCATCAAGGGTAAGGCAAAATGAGGACCTCTTCAACATGTTGGCAGCATCTTCCGATTCACTTATTTCTTCCCTGCGGCATGTGAGGTCACGAATAGAACTAGAAAATAATTATAGTCTTTTAGATATACCTTCTCTTACGAATTGTGATGAATATTTTACAGAAAATTGAAAAAATAAATTTAAAAAAGAAGTAATTTTTTTTAATTTGATGGGTAATAATTTAAAACATAAAACCCTAAAGAAAAAAAAAAATAAAAACAATCTAAAAATGTAAAACTAATTTTTTTTTTGTTACCATAAAATTGATTTTTCTACAAACTTTAACTTTGATAACCCAAAAGTAGGCCCCTACAAAGCGTAGCACCCTTTCCAAACGCTCATTTCATAGGCTGAACAGTTATCTATCATATGCTGTTTAAACTGTTCAATTATGTTATTCGGTTACCATTTGAAATATACAGTTTTATTAGCAAATAAAAGATCATTTCCTGGAATGAACAACTTTAGGTTGATCTCGTTGCAAGCTCCAGCAGTAGTCTGCCATCTTATGTGAACGCCACCGCCCCTGATAACGCTCTTCCATTGTCCGAAGATCCTGACGAAATCTTTACCCTGCTCCCCACTAAAATCATCCAGATTTTGTGGAAATTGGTCTAAATGCGAGTACAGGAAGTATATTTTAATGCTCATGTTGCACCCAAGCTCTTGCAAGTTCGACAGCATGCACTCAACAAGCTCTACATGATCGCCAGAATTCTTTTTGCCTAAGAAATTACTCATAACCAAAACAAATGAATTCCATTCTTTGGATTCGGATTCAGTCATTGATTTAACAAAATTAGGATCTTTCACGTGTTGCCTAATCTGGGGTCCAAAATACCAGCTTTCAATTATGTGCCTTCACAAACTGTTTCATTATGCCGAGTTTAATATGAAGTTGTGGAAGTATGATGCGTTCTTGGCTAACTCAAGGCACGTTTATAACTTTTCTTTACCAACTTTTAGCATTTACCACACTGGCCAAACTTTTTTTGACCGATGGTGTTGTTTGTCACGACTGTCCCAGAGACACCTGAAACAAGGGAACTTTGTGTAACCCCCTTGTTTTTTTTATTAACCAACACTCAGGGCATGCTCCCTACAGATGCACTGTGTTGATCTCAGGAAAATATGTTATGGGAAGGTGGAAAGAGGGAGTAGTGTTTGTAGATATTTGCCTTAAATTTTATTAGATTATAACTGTCAGGAAAGATCTCTGCGGCGAGTTTATTCCAGATACGGCTAGTTCGACTGATAAACCAATCTCTCTGTAATGCGTTGTGCGGTCAACTGGACAATAGACAACAAACGGATGTATCCTAACTACTAGAGAAGCGGGTAGAGCGAACCGAAACTCGGGCACTTGAAATAAGTTCGCTAACCTCAGAAGAACATTTCCCATGGTAGTATCTATACAACAGTGCTACACAATCCACATTCCGACGATGTTCCAATGAGTCAATAGAGTTGGATACCCTACTTTCATTGATGAGCATCAACGCCCTCCTTTGCATACGGTCCATTAGCTCCAAAATAGACTCTCAAGCTCCTACTAATATGTGGCAGTTGTATTCCATTTTCGGTCAGATGTAAGTGGTATAGATTTTAAGGAGCTCAGAGGGAGTGAAGTAATTTTTGCACCGTTTTAGAAAACCAAGACACTTTAATGTTTCTTCCGACACTTGAAAAACATGGTCGTTCCAACGAATATCACATTGAATTCTCATGCCTAACTAGAACATCAAGAGTATCCGACTCCTCAATATATAGAGATGACGACCTAGAAGAAAATTTACCATTTTCAGATCAACGCAAATTACCCATTTGTGGTCTTGATACTTAATTTTTTCCATAACCTTAGAAACATTTGCGTATTCCTCTTTTAAAGTATGGAATTGGTATAGATCCGTAGCTTGGTACTGTTTTAATCCCATCTGTTGCAAAATACCACCAACATTGTTACAAAAAACGAAATACTTCTCTTGAGGAAAATAGGGTAACAGATTTTTTTCTCGGGTACGATAAAATGTAATGTTGGTTTCCGGAGTAAGCAAATTTTTTTCTTTTAAACGACATTTCGGCATTTCAACAATACTTAGATGACAATCTTAATCTTAGAATAAGTCTCAAAACAGAAACGGAGCTAGACGAAGCAGTTGAAAATTTTACAAACGAAATACACAAAGCAGCGCAAGTTTCAACTTCAATGCAAGAAACATCCCAGCAACAAGTAAATCTCGGAATATCCTTCGAAATACGTCAGTTCTTACCAGAAAAAAGAAGGCTTCGCAAAAGATGGCAAATAAGTAGAAACGTAAGTGATAAACGTTTATTTAATAAAGCAGTTAAAGATCTCAAGCATTTACTATATGAACACAAGAATGCAAAAACATCAGAATTTCTTGAAGAAATAAACAACTCAAAATATGATGAGCACCTGCTGTGGAAAGCTACCAAATATATTAAAAGGCCAGCAAAAAAGTGTATTCTTCTTAGAAAATCCGATGGTTTGTGGTGTAAAACAGATAAGGAAGCTTCAGAGACATTTGCTCTTCATTTAAAAAATATATTTACGCCATTTTGTTACAACACAACGAGGCAACAAGAAGAAATATTGGACTATTTATCTTGCCCGTTACAAATCGACATTCCAATAAAATATTTTACTCCAAATGAAGTTAAAAATGAAATAACAATGTTAAATAAAAAGAAATGTCCCGGATACGACCTTATTGATGCAAATGTTGCCAATCACTTAACTCGTAAATGTATTATTTTTCTAACTGTAGTTTATAATTCAATATTACGACTTAGCCACTTTCCAAATCAATGGAAATGTGCGGAAATTATAATGATACAAAACCTAATAAACCTAACAACTTAGCATCTTCATTAAGACCAATAAGTTTGCTTACAACTTTTTCTAAGATATTTGAAAAAATGTTTTTTAAAAGATTATCACCAATTTTAAGTGAAAGAAATATAATTCCTGAACATCAGTTTGGATTTCGACACAAACATGGTACTCCTGAACAGATACACCGAATTGTAAATGTTATAAGAGATGCTCTTGAGAAAAAAAAAATACTGCTCTGCGATTTTTCTTGATATTGAACAAGCACTTGATAGAGTCTGGCATCTAGGGTTACTCTATAAAATAAAACACTTCTTACCTGCACCCTATTATCAATTTTTTAAAAGCTATTTATCCAATAGACACTTCTACGTAAAAGTCAACGATGAAAGATCAGAACTTTATGAAATTAAAGCTGGTATATCGCAGGGAAGCGTATTGGGTCCAATTTTATATACAATTTATACAGCAGATATACCTACACTTGATAACGTATTGGTCGCAACATACGCAGATGATAAGCAATAATGGCCGTAAGAGATTCTCCCGATGAAGCATCTTTACTTGTACAAAACTAGCTTAATGAACTTGACCATTGGCTACAAAAATGGAACGTGAAAGTAAATTCTGATAAATCCAAGCATACACCATTTGCACTCAGACGTGTTGAATGTCCCATAAATGGTAACTTAATCCCAAAAAGAGAAAATGTAAAATATTTGGGAATGATTCTTGATAGACGACTTACCTGGAGAGATCATATTAAAAGCAAACAACAACAACTTAAAATCAAAACGAAAAAACTTTACTGGCTCTTAGGTTCAAATTCTCAGTTAAGTTTAAATAATAAATTATGAATTTATAAAGTTATCCTTAAACCAAACTGGACATATGGAATTCAATTATGGGTACCGCTAGCAACTCCAATATTGATATTCTTGAGAGATACCAAGCCAAAACACTGAGGCAAATCCTAGATGCACCATGGTATGTTAGGAATAGTGTTATCAAAAGAGATCTTTCTGTATCATCTGTTCGAGAGGAAATTAGATCCGTAAGCGAGAGATATCTGCAAAGACTAAGTAATCACGATAACCCTGTGGCTATCACATTATTAGACGACACCAACGAAATTAAAAGACTAAAGCGCAGCCGTTGCGAAAATAAATTATCACTTACTGTTGTTTTTGCAACATAAAAATAAAAGACTTTTTAAGAGCACTCGATTTAAATTTAGTCGAGATAAATATGAAGACAAAGTAAAATAAAAAAACAGTATACTTTAAAATAATTTACATTTAAAAGAGAGTATACGGTGGACAAAATATACAAGGTATGACATCAAATGTTGACTTGTTTAACCCTTTGTTAACGGCGGTAACACTTACTATTCTAAAAATTAACTTATTTATTTTGTTTTATGTTATGTATCTCATTGGAGTTACATAACCTCTGTGATGTATCTATTTAATCAAATTTGCTTATTATCCTTGGATAGATTATAAATAAAGAATGAATGAATTAATGAATTAATAAAAAAAAAAAAAAAAAAAACGAGATGTTAAAATTTCGGAAGGTTTTTTTGGTAAGTTCAGATCTCTTACTAAGTCATTTAGTTCTTTCTGATTAAATGATTGGGGTACTGAAAGGCTCCATTTGTAGTTTGAATCAACGTCTTCACTTGATGTATTTCGTTCGGGTTCACAGAAATTTAGATCATCTTGTGATTTTAATTGAGGTCGTTGTGCAGAAGTAAGTTAGGCTATGACCACTTACTTCGATTTTGACGACTAATTCCGTTTATTTTAACAACGCAGAAGTAGCAATTGTCATGATGGTTTCAAGGTTCTCGCCAAATCATATGTGTTACGAACATTATTGCATCTCTTTTTCCAGTGGACCATAAACGTAGACATACCACACATTTCTGGCATAAAATATGATGAACCCATGGCTTGTCCTGATTACACAATTTTATTTTAAAGTATTGATGATACCCAGTTTTCACAAAGTCCCAAATTTTAAAGCTTGTAACAACGGTTGGCTTGATAATTTTAAAAAGCGCCATGATATCTGATTTCGAAAACTGAGCGGAGAAAGTGCCAGTTTAACTGATCAAAATTGTTCTGATTGGAAAGCATTGTTACCAAGTTTGTTGGCAGAATATCAACCGCTCAATATTTTGAATGCAGACCAACCTGGATTATTATTCAAATGCGCACCAAACCAAATAATGGCATTTAAATCCTGTGATTTTTTGTTGTTTCTATCTCAAATTGAAGCGTTTTTTTTTTTAAATATGACAACAATTTTTCTCTAACACCTTTTGTATTTGAGTTATAGCTAACTACCCTCATAACGTGCTGCAAAATTTTCAGAGCTGGTTTTTACCATCGGTCCTCTTAAAGGAATGTTTTGAATTCTTCATATTAAACGAGACGCATTCTTTTGCACTCTAAAGTTTTGCTATTGCAAATAATCTTCCGATTTATTTCAATTGTAGAAAGTGTACTCGGCGGTATATTGAATTGTTTAGCATGATCAATTATAAAATCAATTATAGAATCAAATATACATATATACAAATTGATGTACGCATTATTGCACTCATTTTGGCAAGAATTTAAATAAGACTGACTACATTTGTGACGCATTACAAATGCAGTAGCAAACACGTTTAGACTTCATTGTTTTGATAACGGGACTTTACCCTTTTGCTTAAAATTTAATTTTGCTTTATTTTGACTTAGTTGCATATAGGCTTTTTAATGGATACTTCGCTATAGAGAGGCTTTATAGCTCAGAATTTCTTCGTTATAAGGCGATTTTATGCGAAAACCATTCAATAAGGTGGTTTTTTCAGGGGACTCGGCAAAACATTCGTTATGTTGATTTTTTTGTTGTAAAGAAGTGTGTTATATAGAAGTTGCACTGTAGAAAGAGCTCATATAATTTATATAGTTTATATTTAAAAAAAATTTTTTTTTTTGTCGTTTCTCTCGCTTCGATTTCATTAATCAACAAATAAATCTTCATGCAGGAAATAGGAAACTCGTTAAATTTGTTTTATTTTCAGACGGTATTTTCTGTTTTTATTGCTTAAATTTCATATGTTGCAAAGTTATAAATTTTTTATATCCATATTAAAAATCATAAATATTTAGTGCGTAAATTTGAGTGCGCATTAAAGCTTTATATAGATTATAATTCATATATGAATTTCACATAGAATTAATAGCAATGTTGCCACAATTAGGTACAATTTTTTTTAACATAGAGGTAATTTTTTCTCTCAGCCTCAAAATCCAAAATAATTATTTTTATTTTTATATTATTTGGCTTCACTACCAATTTGATTGTTAATCGCATTGAGAATTTCAGAGTTAAATTCTTCGTAGGTAAGATTTCTTTATTATATATATACATATATACATATATATTTTTATAATTTTTTTAATAGTATGCTATGTTATGAAATATTTGTATATGTATGTTTATGTATACAGTTATGTGAAAAATCTTAGGAACATTAATATACAAGACATACAATTGATGCAAAAGTAAATAAAAAGAAAGAATTGCTGCCAGTTAACAGAATTAATTGTTTGCTTATATACAAAAACAAATAACAATAATAGTTGTTATTTATATAGAAAATATATATTTTTCTTGTGAAACAAATAAGGACACTTCTGGTTTTTAACCAAAATAAAAATTGAAACAAGTAAGAGTGTTAAATTCGGCTGTACCGAGTCTCTGGTACCCTCCAGTAGGGTGGCCCTTAATAAAAAAAAAGTGTTCAAACTCTCGGTCACACCCCCTAGAAATATGCGAATAGCAAAAAAACTGAGATATACAAAGTTTTGGTCCAATCAAAAAACATTTAGTCGTGCCTCAACGCGATTGAAAATTTCAAGTCTGTTTATATGGGGAAAATATGACTTTTTTTCAGATTTTGCGTTAATTTTGTTCTATAGTTTAATTTTTCCGACAAGTTCTTACATAATTCGGGATCAGTATTAAAGTATCCTTTCAAAAAGCTATAAAACTTCAAAATCGAATAAAACCTCGCCAAGAAATAGCAAATGCCGCAGACCACTTTTGGGCCAAAAAAAAAACTAGGTCATGAAATTTGATGGCATTTTTTTAACATTGAGAAATTGAATAAAGCCATAATATTTTTGGTCTCTATACTTGTAAGGACTCAGATATGAAGTACTTGTTTTATTATCACGTTGTTAACCTATTGCGCATTGGGACCGAAAATGGGAAATTTTTTTGATAAAATTCTGGAAACTCCTTTTCAAGTTTGAAAAAATTTTCTTAAACAAAATTTAAAAAAATGGATCTGGCACCTTAAGGTTTTGTTAAGTACATATTACAGATTAACTGTGTGAATTTTTGAGTAAATCCCTGTTCCAGAATTTTTTTGACAAGGAGTTTATTTTTGCGGATTTGGAGAAAAATGGGATTTTTGTAAAATATTCTGTAAATGTACTCTTTCTAAATACTTTGTAGCAAAAATTCATCACTTTTCTACTTTTCAATGTTATATTTTATCTTAATAGCCTAGGGTTTCGGAAAAAAATAATATGACCCCTTTAACCCTTTTGGAATTGGGTTCACATACATATGTCCCCAAGCTAATAAAAGACAATTTATCCAAAAAATTCAAATATTTTGTAAGTGCTGCTGAACTTTTAGATGCGACACTTAAAATATAATAACCAAATATGTAGAACTTCCGCTTCTAAAATTTATTTCATATTTCATATTCTTTTGAATAAATTATCTTTTATTAGCTTTGGGTTATATGTAGGTCTTCTTATTTTATTTATCCCAAATTTAAGGAGCGGAAGTTCTGCATATTTGGTTATTATATTTTAAGTGTCGCATCTAAAAATTCAACAGCACTTGCAAAATATTTTAAATTTTTTGAATAAATTGTCTTTTATTAGCTTGGGGTCATATCTGACCCCAAGTCCAAAAGGGTTAATTTGGTCATATTAATTTTTTCCGAAACCCTAGGCTATTAAGACAAAATATAACATTTAAAAGTTGAAAAGTGATAAATTTTTGATACAAAGTATTTAGAAAGAGTACATTTACTGAATATTTCACAGAAAACTAATTTTTCTCGAAATCCGCAAAAAGAATTCTTTATAAAAAAAATTCTGGCATTTACTTAAAAACTCACACAGTTAATTTCTAACATATACTTAACAAAACTTTAAAGTGCCTGATCCTTTTTTTGCAATTTTGTTTCAGAAAGTTTTTTAAAACTTAAAAAGGAGTTATCAAAATTTTTTCCACAAAATTTTCCATCTTTGGTCTCATTTTGCATTCATGTCCGAATGCTTCCAGGTATAGTGACCACAAAAAAATGATGGCTTTAATTAATTTCTTAGTTGAAAAAATTTCCGTCAAATTTCACGACCTAGTTTTTTTGGTGGTCTGGGGCATTTGCTACTTTTTAGCGAGTTTTTATGCGATTCTGAAGTGTATAGCTTTTTAAAGAGATAAGTTCGTACTAAAATCGATTCATATAACAACTTGTCGAAACATTTAAACTATAGAACGAAATTTTCGTAAAATCTGAAAAAAAGGCATATTTTCCCCATATAAAAACACTTGAAATTTTCAGTCGCGTTGAGGCACCTCTAATTTTTTTTTTAATTGACCCAAAACTTTGGATATCTCCGTTTTTTTGCTATTCGCATATTTCTAGGGGGTGAAACATTAAATTATAACACTTTTGCTCCTCCTAATAATGAATGGCCACCCCAACGTAACTGCAATTATCCTATTTGTTGAACTTTTTAATGACCGATAAAATACAGCAAAACGTTTTGTATGGTCCACATTTTGGGCTTCGAATTTCAGATTAATTTTTTGTACTTCTGAGAAAATTCAACTAAGTGCTCTATATATGTATATTCCGTGGACTTTTGTACATATTTTTATACCCTATACCACTATGTGGTTTGGTTATAATGACTTTGTGCTGCTGTTTGTAACTACCAAAAATATTTGACCTAGACCCATCTTTTATTATACCGATCGAATCAGAATCACTAACTGATTCGATTTAACGATGTCCGTCCATCAGTCCGTCCGTCTGTCTGTGTGTCCATATAAACCTTATAATCAAACTGCAGGTCGCAAATATGAATACATTTTTATGAAATTTGGTATATAAGCTTTTATCGGCCATAGGATGAACGCTGTTTAAATTGGTGAGAATCGGTCTATGTTCAGACCTAGCCCCCATACAAATGACTCTTATGAAATCGACATAAATTGCCATAAGATCCAAATTGTCATATAGATGTTACTCAAATTGGGTTTGTATGCGTTTATTACATCCATTAATGAGTAGTCCAAAAATGATCCCTATGGGACAACTCTTAGTCATAGGCCCCATATAGAGCTGCTTCCCGATCTTCACTTAAATCTATCAAAAAACAAAAATATTGCACTGATTCTTCTCAAATTTTGCTTGTTTATATTTGTGCAAAATACAAGAGCCTTTACCAAACACAGTCAGGATCGGTTCATTTTTGGGCCTAGTCCCCATATAGATATAGCATCCGATATGAACTTTTTCATATCTGCAGCCAAAAAAATTAATAAAAATCCCATTCAAATTTGGCTTATGCTTATTTTTTATGTTCAGTTAGTTGGGCCTATGAGATAGGGTCTCTAAACGCATGGTATAGCGTATCGAATAGTCGGTCTAGACCGACTATAATTTTCTTACTTGTTTTAAACTACTTTCATTAACAACGTTACAATGATTTTTCAACTCAAGACGCATGTTCAGAATCGCTTCAATGGCTCTTTCTACGGAGAGCCATATTGGAATCTTTTTTTAATCAACTTATATATCTTGTTATATAATTTCTGTATTACTGACGAATAAGAGAACCCAATTATGAATCTCTTTGAAATGAAGTTTAAATTTTGGAGGGAATTTGTTCAAATATTTAGAATTTTGCTTAAAATGAAATGTTGTATTTGAAATGCGCTAAATTGCTAAAAAAAAGAAAAACGAAGAACGCCATTTTTGTTTTTTTTTTTTAAAGGCAATAAATGAAAAAAATGAGTTTTTTTGTGTAGTTAAAAAGCGCAAAATCTTGTGCGAGAAGCGCTAAGGTGGCATCGCTAATTAAATCTGCCCATATTTGGCTAGTAGATGAAAAAAATATATATATAATGTATATTATACATATATTTATATATATATAATGTATATTATACATATATTTGATAAAAATTTCAACAAATAACCTTCTTTTTCCTTCTCACAGACAAAAGAACTCTTTCAATAACTATGATTTTTTTTTTCGAAATGACACGTTGTCCTTATTCGCACAGCCGAAACTAGTGCCCTTAAAGGAATACTGATTTGTTGGGAAATGTGTACAATTGATAAATTTTATTACTTACCGTCAGTTCTCTTCATTTACTTATTTTTTCATCTAATTTTGATCTTGCACATCACTGTCCTTATTATTTTTTTACACAACTGTATATAACTATGTATGTATAAATTATTTGCTTAGCCAATTATTTAATATAACTACTACATAATTAATTGAAATATTTTTATTATCACTGAGAATTACTCAATGCCAATTGATGGTATGAAGAGCAAGTAAAGAGATAAAATCTGCTCTTCTATTAGAAATAATTTTTTGTGAAAGTTGTTCTTCACCTTAATTATAAATACAATAGTTTCTATTGACCAGTTTTTTGGTTAATTATTATTTTTTTTAAATTAAAATCCATATAATTGATGTTGTTTGTGTTCTTTTTAATTTATTTTTATTATCTCGATCTCATATACACATCAATAAAGCAATAAATCATTTTAAGAAAAATAAAATAAAAATTTAAAAAAATCCCAGCTTAATTCTTTAAGCTTTTAGATCATACTAAATAATATTTATAACTTGAAAAAAAAAAAAATTCTCATGAATCAAAACCCAAAATAAAACAATGATTATAACAACTCAAATAGATAGAAAAAAAGGTAATCATAACAAACAATAATATACCATACTTACTTACATACACTTATTTATTTCTTCCCATATGATGTCATAATTTGTTGTTTTTTATTTTCACAAAGTTTTATTTAAAATAAATAAAAAAATAACATGTTGTTATATAAAAAAATATGAGAATGATAATGATGTTTCTATATTCGCTTATAATTTTTTTTTATTTGTACAATAGTTGAAGTTTTTTCTCCATTTATTTTCTAACTTTATTTATTTCCCACAAATGCAATTCATGTGTTTTAAAAGTTTTGAGGGTCATTTAGAATAAAAGGATAAACAAAAATTTCTAACATCGTTTCACGCTTATTACGAGTATATGGTTAACAGCAAATAAATGTTTACATGTCACAGTTTAAAATTTATAGAGATAATGGAATCAAACCTTCAAACTAATTTAAGGACTACAACCAAAGACAATGATTGATTTAGAATGAAATTTTATAAGGTACAACTACACCGATGATAACACAATATAGTTTTGACTTTCAGGGCATCAGTTAAATAAAGCCAAATATTTAGAAGTTCGCCGATCAATCCATTAAAAGGTATATCTTTTTAACTGCTTTCCAGATTTAAAATTTTTAAATTTTTTCCTTTATTTTGAGTAAATTGCATTTAAAGTTGCTACTAACACCTACATAAAATTATACATATGGTGTGTCTATTAAATTGGCTAATGTATTTGTTAATGAGTTTGTTATCTTCATTCACAATAATAATAAACCAAAAAGTGTTGGTTTGTGAATTGGCTAAGTTGAAAAATAAAATTGCCTAGAAACTGCACTCGAACTTCGAGGGCTGGAATCTGCTAGTAATACTTATAATAATACTTATAATATATAATACTAATAATACTTATAATACTTATAATAATACTTATAATACTTATAATACTTATACTTATAATACTTATAATACTTATAATACTTATAATACTTATAATACTTACAATACTTATAATACTTATAATACTTATAATACTTATAATACTTATAATACTTATAATACTTATAATACTTATAATACTTATAATACTTATAAGACTTATAATACTTATAATACTTATAATACTTATAATACTTATAATACTTATAATACTTATAATACTTACAATACTTATAATACTTACAATACTTATAATACTTATAATACTTATAATACTTATAATACTTATAATACTTATAATACTTATAATACTTATAATACTTATAATACTTATAATACTTATAATACTTATAATACTTATAATACTTATAATACTTATAATACTTATAATACTTACAATACTTATAATACTTACAATATTTATAATACTTATAATACTTATAATACTTATAATACTTATAATACTTATAATACTTATAATACTTATAATACTTATAATACTTACAATACTTATAATACTTACAATACTTATAATACTTATAATACTTATAATACTTATAATACTTATAATACTTATAATACTTATAATACTTATAATACTTATAATACTTGTAATACTTATAATACTTATAATACTTATAATACTTATAATACTTATAATACTTATAATACTTATAATACTTATAATACTTATAATACTTATAATACTTATAATACTTATAATACTTATAATACTTATAATACTTATAATACTTATAATACTTATAATACTTATAATACTTATAATACTTATAATACTTATAATACTTATAATACTTATAATACTTGTAATACTTATAATACTTATAATACTTGTAATACTTATAATACTTATAATACTTATAATACTTATAATACTTATAATACTTATAATAGTTATAATACTTATAATACTTATAATACTTATAATACTTATAATACTTATAATACTTATAATACTTATAATACTTATAATACTTATAATACTTATAATACTTATAATACTTATAATACTTATAATACTTATAATACTTATAATACTTATAATACTTATAATACTTATAATACTTATAATACTTATAATACTTATAATACTTATAATACTTATAATACTTATAATACTTATAATACTTATAATACTTATAATACTTATAATACTTATAATACTTATAATACTTATAATACTTATAATACTTATAATACTTATAATACTTATAATACTTATAATACTAATAATACTTATAATACTTATAATACTTATAATACTTATAATACTTATAATACTTTTAATACTTATAATACTTATAATACTTATAATAGTTTTAGTTCTTATAATATTTATAATACCTGTAATACTTATAATACTTATAATACTTATAATAGTTGTAATACTTTTACTATACTTATAATACTTATAATACTTATAATACTTATAATACTTATAATAGTTATAATACTTATAATACTTATAATACTTATAATACTTATAATAGTTGTAATACTTTTACTATACTTATAATACTTATAATACTTATAATAGTTATAATACTTATAATACTTATAATATTTATAATACTTATAATACTTATAATACTTATAATACTTATAATACTTTTAATACTTATAATACTTATAATACTTATAATAGTTTTAGTTCTTATAATATTTATAATACCTGTAATACTTATAATGCTTATAATACTTATAATAGTTGTAATACTTTTACTATACTTATAATACTTATAATACTTATAATTGTTATAATACTAATAATACTTATAATACTTATAATACTTATAATACTTATAATACTTATAATACTTATAATACTTATAATACTTATAATACTTATAATACTTATAATACTTATAATACTTATAATACTTATAATACTTATAATACTTATAATACTTATAATACTTATAATACTTATAATACTTATAATACTTATAATACTTATAATACTTATAATACTTATAATACTTATAATACTTATAATAGGTACTTATAATACTTATAATACTTATAATACTTATAATACTTATAATACTTATAATACTTATAATACTTATAATACTTATAATACTTATAATACTTATAATACTTATAATACTTATAATACTTATAATATTTATAATACTTATAATACTTATAATACTTATAATACTTTTAATACTTATAATACTTATAATACTTATAATAGTTTTAGTTCTTATAATATTTATAATACCTGTAACACTTATAATGCTTATAATACTTATAATAGTTGTAATACTTTTACTATACTTATAATACTTATAATACTTATAATAGTTATAATACTAATAAAACTTATAATACTTCTAATACTTATAATACTTATAATACTTATAATACTTATAATACTTATAATACTTATAATACTTATAATACTTATAATACTTATAATACTTATAATACTTATAATACTTATAATACTTATAATACTTATAATACTTATAATACTTATAATACTTATAATACTTATAATACTTATAATACTTATAATACTTATAATACTTATAATACTTATAATACTTATAATACTTATAATACTTATAATACTTATAATACTTACAATACTTATAATACTTATAATACTTACAATACTTATAATACTTATAATACTTATAATACTTATAATACTTATAATACTTATAATACTTATAATACTTATAATACTTATAATAGTTATAATACTAATAAAACTTATAATACTTCTAATACTTATAATACTTATAATACTTATAATACTTATAATACTTATAATACTTATAATACTTATAATACTTATAATATTTATAATACTTATAATACTTATAATACTTATAATACTTTTAATACTTATAATACTTATAATACTTATAATAGTTTTAGTTCTTATAATATTTATAATACCTGTAATACTTATAATGCTTATAATACTTATAATACTTATACTACTTATAATACTTATAATACTTATAATACTTATAATACTTATAATAGTTATAATACTAATAAAACTTATAATACTTCTAATACTTATAATACTTATAATACTTATAATACTTATAATACTTATAATACTTATAATGCTTATAATACTTATAATACTTATAATACTTATAATACTTATAATACTTATAATACTTATAATACTTATAATACTTATAATACTTATAATACTTATAATACTTATAATACTTATAATACTTATAATACTTATAATACTTGTAATACTTATAACACTCATAATGCTTATAATACTTATAATCAGTTTCTCAGTTGATTTAGCGATGTCCGTCCGTCCGTTTGCGTGTCCATGTAAACGTTGTATTCAAACCACAGGTCGCAGATATGAATATATTTTGATAAAATTTAGTATATAAGCTTCTATCGTCCATTGGATGAACGCTATTGAAATTAGTGAAAATCGTTTCATGTGCAGACCTAGTCCCCATACAAATGACCCCTATGAAATCGACTTAAATTGCCATAAGATCCAAGTTGTCATATATATCTCAGTTAAATTGTGTTTGTGTGTGATTCTTACATCCACTAATCAGTAGTCCACAATTATACCCTAAAGAACAATTCTTAGTCATAGCATACATATAAAGCAGCTTCCTGATATTCACTTGATTTTATTTATTTGATAAAATAATATATTGACGAGGCACTTTGTATAACTTGCTGAAATATTATACCGAAATACCTGCATTATGCTTTCTAACCATCTTATTTCATAAATGTGCAATAAAATCGACTATAAATTAATAAAAAAAAACCTTTTCAAATTGCAAAACGACGTTGGTGCAGCATGCGAAACTAAGGATATCTAACAGAATGCAATGTCAAAACACTTTTGTCCAGCCAAAATCGCTTATTCTCACCCACAAAATTCTCTAGAAAATAAATGCATAGATTAATCACCGTCACACTTAAAAGTTAAATGGATACCGTTACTTCTTTCAGTTAATGAAGACAAGCGATATTACATTGCGAAGAGTTTTGTCAAAATACTTCTGTCCACGGTCTAGACCGACTATAAGTTGCTTACTTATTTCCCACTGTTTATTTTGTCATTTGAATGAAAACTGTTTATATTATAGTTATATTTGACATCAGGTATTACATTTCCGGTTTTTTGTCAGTTCGTAGGATAAAATTAAATCGTAACTGTCAAAAAATGACGAGAAGTGTGTTGAGGCAAATGTTTTGGGTCATTTGATATGACATAGTGAAAGTCAGGCATTAGCCTTTAGCAATTTTATGACAAATTTCTTTTATGATTTATTTTAAACATCTGTAAAAATTTTTTGTATTTCACTTTCCCACACTCCTTTCTTATAGAAGGAGTAGGAGTTTGGTTTATGTAAAAAAAAATGAAAAATATATTTCTAAAATCGTTCCTTAAAATCGTGAAAACCCAAATTTTGTTTGAAGAATTATCTTGATGGAGTTATATTGTTCTCATTTTAGTAAAAAAAATATTGATAGGGAATGTAACTTGTCAGTAGTACGACGACTGAACCCCATTTAACTCTGTTGTTGATGTGAAATTTTATTAAAAGGAGTTGGTCCTTCGAGCTGGTAGCATTACAATTGTTCTTATTTTGATAAAAAGCATATCAATATAAAAATTAATATATTATCATTAGAAAGATGATACCTATTTTACCGATCTGCTGCCCTTTTAAGCCTGTTATTGATATGAAATTATAATGAAAAGAATTGGTCCTTCGAGCCAGTTAAATGTAAAATAATATGATATGTATATTTCTACTATCATTTTGAATGTGTAGTTAAACATCGACATTTTAAATTAATCTCTCGAATGAATGAAATTTTCTTTTAGTTACTATTAGTTTCAGTGTGAAATTACACTTTATTACTACATCGAGTAGTTTAAACGAATTTACAAACAAATAGCAGTTGCAATCGTACATTGGAGAAAAAAGTAAAAATAAATTATCTAATGGAACAATTTATTTTTCAAAGTGGTCATACGGTTGGTGGAAAATTTTTTTTTTTTTTATAAATAGGGTTTTTAATTCAAAAAGTCAAGGTTTTATTAATCCGTAACTATAAAATTTTTACTAAAATATTTATCAAATAAAAAAGTGAAATTTCACATAAAATTTTATTTCCTCTTACATTCTCAATTTATAACAATAAAAAAACAGTTATTATTAGGTGTTTGTGATTTGTTTTTATATTTTTTATTACCTCTTAATGAAATCCATTAATTTCCATTTTGTTCAATCAGATAAAAAAAAACTTTACTTAACACCTTAAAACATACTTGAAATAAACAAGTTAAAATATTATGTATTTTTTTTACCAATGCATTAGCATGGAAATATTTTCACATCAAATCTATTAAAAATACCCCAAAGCACAATAAAAATATTGAATGAATTTAGAAAAAGAAAACTATGATTTTATCAAACACTTATAACAGGCGCATAGAAAAAAAGTATTTCCTAGCCACACAAATAATTTCTTAACAAATTTCTATATTTTTTGTTGTAACTTTATGATATTTATACAAATTTTTTACAACATTTTAAAGTATTTAAAGTTGTAAAAAAAAAAACTGATAGAAATATATTTAAATAACATTAAATATATTACTTGTACAGGGAATGGTCAAATAAAAATTTATTTTAAAATATCTTTAAGAGATAAATTGTTGTCTCTTGTGGACAAAATATGCTCTCAATACAAGCAGTAATTATATTTCTTTAAATATTTATTTCATTTAATTATAATTTTTTATTAAATTTTATTTTATTTAAATTATCTTCACAAAACCCAATGCTGTATATAAAGTTTCTAAGGCTTTTCAAACAATTTTTCAAATTATATTTATTTTTCCCTAATGCTTACCAAATTTATATTACATTGACCATTTCCTGTTCTAACTTGTTCTGGCACCTATATATTTACAAGAGCTTACCTTAACAAGCAAATTCAATTTGATTTAAATAAAATTTGTTTGTTTGTTGGATACTGTGTGTATGAAAGTGTATGAAAGTGAAAATTTTTCAATGAAAATATTTCACAATTAGACATAATTATATTTATTTTCATGTTAATCAGGTCAGTGAGTAAAGCAAGTATTATGAAAAAAAAAAAAAATCGTGTAGAAACTAATTCACCGGATATAGAAACTATTTTTTGAGTGCGAAAGTTTAAATCATACTTAATATGAGGACGTATGAAAGTTTAAGTTTAATGGTTTTTTAAGCACATATTTTATAAAATAAACAGAATATGTACAAATTTTTTTTTTTAAATATATCAAAATATTATTAAAAATTGTTCTTTAAAGAATTCATACAAAAATAGTGTAAATTGGAAATATAAATGCATAAATCTGTGGTTTTCTAGAATAACCGCATATGTCATAATAGCAAAATGTTAAGTTGAGCCAAAAAACTTTATAATTTAAATTATGGGCTCGATATAAAGTTTTTAGAGCTTTTTAGTTATTTAACAGTCCTGTAGATATGGACAATAAATACTTTATATAGAGTCAAAAATCTTCAGAGGAGAAGGACGAAAAAACCATATGTATATTACACTTAAAGTGTGTGCAGATAAAACAACTTATGTCGACAAACGTCGTTTTCTTTGGAAAATAAAACTACCAATGCAACCACCCATGTAGACATAAGTTGTTGTTGCTTGAAAAATGGATATTTTTTGTTCGTCAACAAAAAGTTAACGGGACTTAGGATGAGAATATAACAACGTATCAAGAATAATAGTGACAAAAATAACAGAAATAAACACACAAATTTTTACAAGTGGTTATAAACTGAAAACTAATCCAAAATTATTTTGAATTTTTTTTTATTAATAATAACGTATGTCGCTATGTGTCGTTTTCTGAGAAAATAATTTGCTGCAAATTAATTTAATAAACATTTAAGTAACGTCGTTATTTAATGAAAACACTCAGAAATGGTCAATATTATTTTTTTTAAATTGAACACATGTTAAGAGAGTTAAAAATTAATATATTTGGCATCGTTAACTCAAAATGCATATGAGTTTTGAATATCTCTGTGCGTGACTTTGCGTGACTACTTTAAAATTAATTTTTGGTCACAACAAGTCTATGGATCAAGGTTCAGTTTAATTGGATGAGGGGAAATTGGTTTTAAATTACTCCGTGACTATGCGTGACTATCTTTAAGTTAATATTTGGTGACAACAAATCTGTGGACCAAGTTTGAGATTGATTGGATGAGGGGAAATGGGGTTTAAATCACTCCGTGACTGTGCGTGAATATGCGTGACTGTGTGTGACTATCTTAAAATTAATCTTTGGCCACAGCAAGTCTATGGACAAAGTTTCAGATCGATCGGATAAGGGGAAATCGAGTTTAAAGCACTCCGTGACTGTGCGTGACTACCCCAAAATTAATCTATAGTCCCAACAAAACTATGGGCCAAGTTTCAGATCAATTGGATGAGGGTTGCCCCATGGCAAACACACAGGCAGAGAGTATGAGTTAAAAGAAAGAGTTTAATAATCTAAAAATAGAAATATCACGATTGTCATGTTTGTTACTGTTGCATCTTCTGAGATTAATACAAAGTAAAAAGGGGTTCATCATGAAAACTGGTTCGTCTGCATTATTGAAATTTGTGGATCAAAAATTATTTTTAATTTTTCGAGAATAATTTTACTTTGTCACTAATTACGAGGAAAATAAAGCGACGTCTGATGTTTGTCCGTCTTCTTTAAATAAAAACCAAAATATGTAAATTCGACTGATTTTACTCGATATCAATTGCGGCGATTCTGATTCTGAGAAACTGCTCATAGACGCGACTTTAGGTGAGTGCATTGAAGTGAATGACAGAAAAGTGCAAGTACGAAACCTTACGGCCGGCATTGTTGAACCTTATAAATTTTAAAACAAATATTATAATGTATTATATATATAAAATATTGTAACACTTGTTGATAAAACAAATCCACAGTGTATTTATGATTACTAGTAGATCCCAGCCCTCGAAATTCAAGTGCAAATACTAGGAAATTGTATTTTTTCATTTAACAAAGACCCTAACGGTATCCTTATCAATTTTAGCCAATTCAACACTTTTTAAATATTGGTTTATGTAAAAAATTATTTTTTAATTCAACACAACTATTATTGTGAATGGTTTATGTCAACGCAATTATTATTGTAAATGAACAAAACACAGTAGTTTTTTTTACAAAACACATTAGCAGATATAATTAATACACACATAGCATTGTATAATTTTATGTATGTGGTAGTAGCAACTTTAAACAACAAAAATTTAAAAATCTCTAAATCTGGTGGACAGCTTAAAAGAAATACCTTTCAAATAATGTACGTTTGGTCAAAATCGGGAGAAAACTGTGGAAAAAATTATCAGTCACAACAAATCGCCTTATCTATTAATGTAATAGACTAGCAGATTTCAGCGCTCGAAATTCGAGTGCCACTTCTAGACAGCTTTATTTTTAAACTTAGCCAATCCACAAACCAACACTTTTTTGGTTTATTATTATTGTGAATGAAGAAAAAAAACTCATTAACAAACACATTAACAAATTTAATAAACACACACATATCATTGTATAATTTTATGTAGGTGTTAGTAGCAACTTTAAATGCATTTTACTCCAGAAAAGTTTTAAAATTTAAAAATCTGTAAATCTGATGCACAGCGAAAAAGAAATACCTTTCAAATAAAAATCGAAAGAAAACTGTGGAACAAATCATCAGTCACAAGAAATCGCTTTACCTATTAATATAATAGATTAGAAAAATATATGCTACCCTCTTCGAGTCCACGTATAGCAATTCTATTTCTTTTTCTATTGCTACTACTACTTTAACCGTCGCAAACAACCCATATTTAATAAAAGTGGCATCGATATCAAATATCCGCTCTTTGATAAGGAAAATACTTTTAAGTTTCTGATTAAGTTGAAATTTTCTCTTTTAGAAATTGCTCTTAAATTCTAAGTGTGCCCATAACGGGTATTTTGAACAGCCTTTTGTAGATTGCTTATTTTCCTACTTTCTGGAAGGAATCATCTTTTATAAAGTAGAAGCGTGAATGTTTTTCACTAGAGGAGAATAGCAAAGCTAAGTGTTAATGCAAAAACTTATTACAGATTATCTCTCTTATCAACTTAAGTTGGCTATGGCTTCTGAATTCAAAGTCAACAGTTACTAGTCTTCTAGAATTTTTCATTGGGAGCAGATGAATGTGATATTCACTGGTTTTAGTAAAGTTTTTTATCTTAATATTTTATTTCTCAAACGAAGACTCATTGACATCATGAATCTATTATTTTGAGGACGTAATCGTATCTTACAATTAGAACTCGAAGGGATACGTTTCGTAACATTACATCTAAGATTGTAAGTGTTATTCTAAGCTTATCCCAAGGTAGTCATTTGGACCCGTCATTTTTACTAAACTATTTTTAAATGATCTTCCGACTGAAATTTCGAATTGTAACATTTTTTTTATACACGCAGATGATGTCAAGTTATTTCTCAGTTTCAATGGCACAAATGATCGTATTGAACTTGATTTATTAGTTGAATGGTGTAACGAGAATTTGTTGGAACTGAATCTTAAGAAATGTAGACATATGATATTTTATAGAAACTAGATAATTTCTGACAATTATTGCATTTATATAACAGTATCGGACACCGTTCGAATATTTCTGGATCTAGATGTACTTATGGATGGAAACTTGACTTTATTGGTCATATTAGTATGATTTTTAATAAGGCAAGATTTACTTTTGGTTTCCATAAAAGATGGACTAAGGAGTTTTCTGATCCATGTGTTACTAAACGGCTTTACACAGCACTTGTAAGACCAATTTTGGAATATGTGTCAATACTATGGAATCCATATTATCAGGTTCACACCAATACAATTGAGTCTGGTTTAGGTTGGAGTTATGAGGACCATGCTGAGTGTTGCTTTTGTATTCAACCTTGCTAACGGTGATGTTTTTTTTTTTATCAAATTTAAATTTCAACATCCTTGTAGATTCTCGACACATTTTAACACGCTTCATTAGGACTTTGTTAGGACTAATTATGCAAATTCTTATCCTTTCCGCAGAATTTATGATGATTATAATGCGTTCTATACACACAGAAAAACAATTCACCAATCGAATTGTTCCAAAACTTAAGAACTGAATTTTCGACTGTATCCACAGAAATTTTATAGCAACTACTCATTTTCTATTGTTATAAAATATATACTGTTAAGACAATAGAATTGTAATTGCAAGCAACTCAAAATTCGGTTATTAACTTCATCGCAATTCGGTTGGCAACATATTTGGTAGCCACAACGAATCTGTTTTCTGTGTGTAACTTCGTTGTTTTTATGATTGATTAGCTTAAATAATTATTTTTTGTTGCTTATATTTAAATTTACCTGTTGCTTGTTATCAGTTTTGTAGCTGAAATCAATATTAACATTTGCAGATTAGTTATAATATTTACTGCAAACTATCTGATAAGTGATGTTTATCAAAAAATTTTGGACATTATTTTTTTATACAAAAAAGAAATTTATAAAAAATATAAATTTATAAGAATAAAAGAAAAAAAAGAAAAATTTGTTTTGTTTAGTTTTTTATTTAATAATATTTTTAAATTAAAAATAAATTAATACGAAAGAATGAAGGTTTACAAATTTTTGTTAAATTTTTGTATCCCAGAAGACACAATCCGTACATCAGTATTTTTTATTCCATTTCTAAAGCATCGAAATAAATTCCGGAGATCCCAAAAACATATATTTTTTTGAAATTGATTTAGCGATGACCGTCTGTCCGTCTGTCCGTGGAAGCCGCTATCACACCCTCAATAACTAGGTAGATTCTTGGATGTGTGTGTAGATGCTCAATGTGTGTACCTTTTTTTTAAAGAAGACATTTTTTGTTTATTAGTTTTTTTAAAAAAGTAAAATTTTTTAAAAAATATCCGTTTTTAAAAGTACATTTTTAAAAAAACTATATTTTTTAGAACCAAAAAGTACATTTTTCTTAAAAAGTAGCCTAATTGAAGAAGAAAAATTATTAAAAAAATGGCCTTTAAAGAAAAATATTAACCTTCTTTTGAAAAACACCCTTATTTTAAATAAGTACTCGATTTTTAAAAAAGTACCCTTATTTTAAATACGTACCCTTTTTTAAGAAAGTAACGTTTTTTTTAGAAGTATGCATTTTTTTTTAAAGTACTCTTATTTTAAATAAGTATCCTTTTTTAAAAAACTAAAATTTTTTACAAAAAATAACCCTGTTTTAAAAAAGTACCCTTTTTATAAAAGTACCTTTTTTAACCCCTTGCCTTATGATTTAATTTAAAAGAAACATGAATGTGGAGACTATTTAATTTTAATGCAACTCTGTGCGTGCAGTATCAGGGTTAATATATTTATAAAAACTAGCAGATTCCAGCCCTCGAAATTCGAGTGCAAATTCTACGAAATTTTTTTTTTTTATTAAATAAAGACCTTAAAGGTATGCTAATCAATTATAGCCAATTCACAAACCAACACAAAAAACAAACCCATATTTATTACAAACACATAACAAATTTAATAAATAACACATAACATTGTATAATTTTTTGCATGTGTTAGTAGCAACTTTAAATGCAATTTACTCAAACTAAAGGAAAAAATTTTAAAATCTGTAAATCTGCAAAACCGCTAAAAAGAAATACCTTTCAAATAATATACGTTTGGTCAAAATCGGGATAAAACGGTACAACAAAACATCGGTCACAAGAAATCGCCTGGCCTATTAATATTATAGATAACAGTTGTCTGTTAAGTATAATAAATTTGCTATATTACATAAAATATTTCGAAACCCATGAAGATTTAAGTTTGGAAATAACATTTTAAACTTTCCAAAAAAAAAAAAAAAAAAAATTTCGCCGTTATGTGAGTTAATTAAAAATATTTATTTAAACCTTGAAGCAGTCAGCTTCAGCAAATCGAATGAAATCTCAAAAAATTTGAATTTTTCCTCTTTTTTGGATCTATTTTTTGAATAACATAACATGTTATGGGCGTATAATTATTATCTATTAGTAGAGTAGAATATATGTGTACGTATGAGTGATATTTTAATATTAAATAAATATTAAATCCCGCCATTTTTTATATTATATATTTTTTTGACTGAAGTGGACCGGGTTTCCAGTATCTGATAAAGCAGTTTCCTATGATTTCCTACGGAACAGATATCTGAAGATTGATGAAGGACGACAACTTCATCAAATGTTAAACGGCCACATAAGCAGCAGCGTTATTTCAAGAGGTTCATTCGAAACTGCCTTGGTTATGAAAATATCTATTTTCTTCGTTGCCTTCTAGACTTCTTCCCTAGAAACATGAGAGAAATTAGCGATGAGCAAGGAGAATTACCAGGTTGCGAAAGGTTCTGGCTTCTACCCCTCACACATTAGGTTATCTGAAAGATCCATTGGGGGGTGTGGACTACCTCTAGTGGGGAATCACTTAGCCTGCTACTGGATACCCATTTTCCGGGCAACTCCCCTACGTTGCTTCAGGCGTCAGAATACTCAGACGATAGTGCGACGGATATTGCTTCGGAGATAGTCAACATACAAACACTGAACTGGGCGATTAAAAGTTTCAAACCTTACAAATCTCCAGGACCTAACGGTATCATTCCAGCTGAATTGCAGCACGTGTCGGACTACATTTCCCCTTGGCTATGTAGTCTTTTCACTCGCTGTATCAACTTGGCTTATATACTCCTGAAGTGGAGGGAGTCGAAAGTGGTGTTCATTCCAAAAGCTGGAAAAAGTTCACACACTGTTCACACTGTTAGATTCTAACTTACGAAGAGTTATTGATCCTAAACTGCTGTCGGTGCGACAACACGCTTACAGCAAGGGAAGGTCAACCGAAACAGCTCTTCACGAGCTTGTGAGTACCATCGAGAAATCGCTCTCGGTAGGAGAATACACCATGACAGACTTTTTGGATATATAAGGGGCTTTTAACAATGTCACACCGGACTCGATATTAGCGGCACTATCTAGTCTAGGAGTGAACTCCGTGATCATCTCACTGTTTGGAAATGTGCTTGCCAACAGGCGGATAACGTCTAAATTGGGAACGACTCTAATATCCCGATTCGTGAACAGGGGAAAGCCACAAGGAGGCGTTCTGTCACCACTTCTATGGAACTTAGCGCTGAACTCAATGCTACTTTCTTTGGAGAGACAAGGCTGCAACGTGGTCGCCCATGCTGATGACGTGGTCATAGCCGTGAATGGGAAGTTTCTATCCCCACTTAGAGACATTCTACAGAGGGCTCTCACTATGCTATCTAGCTGGGCAAGTAGTTGCGGTCTGGAGGTTAATCCGAAACGGAACTTGTTCTTTTTACGGTGCTGATATCGCCTTCTCTGATGGAGCCATGTATTTTGGCGTATTCCTGGACAGGAAGCTGAACTTCAGACGGAACTTGGAGGAAAGGGCGAAGAAGGTGACTATAGCTTTATACTCCTGCAAAAAGGCCATTGGTATGCGGTGGGGCTTCAGCCCGAAAATTGCTTACTAGATCTACGCAGCGGTGGTTCGCCCAATACTGCTGTACGGGGTCATCGTCTGGTGGCCTGCTCTAGAGAAGGCCTCTAATATCAATCTTCTTGCAAGGGTACAGATAATGGCTTCCATGTGTATCACTGGTGCCCTTCGTACTACACCTACGGATGCCTTGAACATCCTCTTACACCTAATACCGTTGCACATATTAGGAAAGCAGTCGGCTGCCTCATCGGCCATTAGACTAAGAAGCACAATACAATGGCGTGGTCACAATTTTGGCCATGGAGTGATCCTGAATAACAGGAACTTACCATTGGACGTGGATTACACTACTCCGAGGAGTGTATTCGAACGACACTCTAAAACTCTGATACCGACCAGGGAATCCTGGTCAGGGAGGATTCCAGGTAGCAGGCGTTCGATAAATTTCTATACTGACAGATCGAAATTGTGTTGTCAAGTTGGTTTCGGAGTCTATTCAAAGGAGCTTGGACTAAATCTGGCTCGGAGGTTGCCAGACCACTGCAGTGTTTATCAGGCAGAGGTACTGGCAATAAAGGAAGTTGCTGACTGGTTGGGTCGGAATATTCTGTCTACAACCGCAGTCAACATCTACTCTGATAGTCAGGCCGCGGTAAAATCCTTGGAATCAATGTTCCTGAAAACAAGAACCACCCTTAGCTGCCGCACGTCTTTAAATGAGATGGCCAAGCAGTTCGACATCAGACTCTTATGGGTCCCAGGGCACCGGGAAACTGTAAAGCTGACGAGTTGGCAAGACAGGGCACTACCTTACGGGTTCCAGCGGACTTGGAATGTGTTGGTATACCCCTGGAATCTTGCAAGCTGGAACTTCGGCTTCACACCGCCGGCATAACCGACAATAGATGGGCTAATGGATCAACGTGCAAGATCATGAGACAGATCTGGCCGGCTCTAAATCATAAGCGCACTAGCGCGCTACTATCACTCCCCCGTGGGGATATTTCAACAGTAGTTGCTGTTATCACTGGGCACTGCCTCATAGGGAGACACGCTGAACGCCTCATGGATATGGAGGAGGTGGAGTGCATAGCGCACTTCCTTTGCTATTGCCCGGCGCTCTCCAGAACGAGACTTCGAACATTGGGATCGCCGTTTCTTCACGATCTCTCTGATCTCTCAAATGTGGACATTTCACATATCAGCGGCTTGATCAGGAGCTCAAATTGGTTCAACGGTGGGGACTGATGGGAACACATATTCGTCCCGTGGTATCACAATGGACCCCAGAGTCTAAGTGTGCTTTTCCTTTGGTTTAGCAGGCACTTTCAACATAACCTAACCTAAAGGAGAATTACTACACTTAGATGTACAAGGAATCAAGAATTATAGAAGAGGCTTTTGGAATAAATGAGGGATTATTTTTTGGTTTGTTATGCATGACATGGACCCACTGCACTTTATATCTGATTTTTGATGTTTTTCTAAATAAAGTAATGATTTTTAATTGAAAATTCATTAATTCAAGAGACCTGACCTGCTGGTAAAAAAATGGACTTAGGATTGGAATGAGCGCTAAAAATTATCTTAAGAACTGCATTCAAAATAATTTTTACTTATTTAACTTTTTGACGAAAAAATATTTTTCACATGAAAATTTTTTTTGAACTTAAATTTTTTCGAACTATTTTTTAAGCGCCCCGATAGGTGAGTAGGTAGCGTGCTCGCCTATCATGCGGTGGTCGTGGGTTCCATTCCCACCAGAGGCTTTGGTCTGTCGCTGCAAAAAAAAAAAAAAAACTAATAAATTTTTTGTTATTTGTTTTTTTTTTTACCATAAATTACACAAGGGAACAAGGTTTGGGACGCTGAATCCAAATCTGCACTTGTTTTTTTTTCTATCAGCTCGACTTTTCGCGATATGCTGTTATATTTAAAATTAAAGCCCTTCCACTTTATATAGTGGAATAACTTGAAAACGGTTCACCATTTTTTGGTGATTTTCAAAATTAACTAAATGCCTTTAGATGAAATTGTGATTATGAATTTTTAAAGAATAAAATTTTTTTTTCAAAACTTCCACGATATCTCTGAAACTGCTGGGCAAATTTAAAACCAATGCAAGCACGGCTTAAAGATAATATTGTTGACGAGTTTTGGATTATTTTTAACTGAATATGATGAACCGTTTTCAAGTTATTCCAATATATGTAGTGAAAATTCCTTAATTTTGGACATAACGGTATGTCGCGAAAATTTGAGCGGATCAAATTTGTAAAAAATTGCAATAAAGTTCCAAGTCAACAGCAAAAAGTTCAATTTTGTTCCCTTATGTTATTGAACAACCAAAAATTGATTTCATATTTTTTTTAAAATATATTTTTCATTCAAATTTTTATTCAAACTTATGTTCCATGAAAAAAATATTGAAATATAATGTCTCGACCTCTAGGTTCCACCAATATATAATATAGTTAAATTTAGTAATATAATTTTTTACTCAGACTTATTTCCCGTGAAGAATCCAACAATGTACAATAAATAATGTCTTTAAGTAACACCGTGCAACAAATAAAATTCAAACTACTTCTCGTGTATGATTTTCAAAGTCCTTATTTAAACTAATAGAACTCTATTTGAGTTTTGCGAGTTTAGCTGCAGCTCGGATTTTATGGCCTCATGTATAATTTGGCTAAAACTTGATTTCTTCGAAAAACATGCAATTTTTATTCACGGCTATATCTCGAAAACCAATTGGAGTTTAGTTTTCCTGTCTTCAGCACAATTGTAGCTATAGAATAGGAGAAAAAAAATGTAAAAATAAACTAACTCGAAAGAATAATTTTAATTTTTTCTATATTTTATCACCATATTACGAAATGAAAATTTTTCGCATTTTAGCAATTTGTGGCTAAAAATTTTACTGAAAACAGGAAAACAAAATTCCACAAAATTACACGCACTGATGAAGGTTGGTGACTCGACCCGAAACAGCTGTATAGCCTGTCTTGCAGAATCAAATGTTTATTTAAAGTTAAAACATTTGATCTTGAGCGCAATTAATTTCTAACTCAATCACTAAAATGATAATGATCGAGAATATTTGTGAAAATTCCAATTGGTTACCGAGACATGGTCTGGAGAAAAATTGCATGTTCTTCGGAAAAATCAAGTTTTAGCCAAAATTACATAAGGCCATAAAATCCGAACTGCAGCCAAATTGGGCACATGAAAAGGTGTTTGAATTTTATGTCTTGCACAGTGTAATACTTTCTTACTTTCTCTTTAAATAATAAAATCGTTAAAATTCCATAATATTTTTGCAAGTCCTTCCTAACGGCATTTTAATTAAAATTCCTGATTGTCATATTGAAAAAAAAAAAGAAAAATAAAATAATTCAATTTTCTTGTTCATATTTTTTATCAATTTTTTTAGATATCAAAAAATGATGTCCTCCCCTTTCGTTCATTGAAAATACTTGTATGAAAGAAAAAGAAACAAAAATGAAAGTAACCAATAAATTGATTAAACAAATTTATAACATCTGCCTGCCACTCACTCATTCACTTGTCTTTTAACCAATTTTTAAAGGCTTAACTAAAAAAACCCCAATTCTCCAAAAGACTTTGCGATTTTTTGTGTTTTTTTTTTAATTTTATTTTCAAGATACTTGTACGAATATTATGTGTACATGAAACTGACAACAAAACGCCACTTCAGCGTCAACTTAAGCCATATATGTCAACAACTTTATGTTTTAAGATTGTTGCTAAAGTTATTTTTTTTTTCTGTTTATGAAAAATTATTAAGAAATCAATTTAGGCGTTTTATTTTTGAAATGATTGTAAAGCCTGCATTTTATTTGCAAAAATAGATAATCGAGTTTCGTTTTTAATAAGCTAGAGGGGACAAATAACTTTTACCTGTTTTTAAGTGATTTTTTTTTTACTATGGGTTGAAAAAAACTGCTAGACATGAAGTCTGTCGTCAAAGAAGAAAAAAAAACGCTGTTTCTTGTAATGATGGTGTTTTTTCTGTACTTGTCTCTAGTGTCTGGCTCTGTCACGGAGACTATGCCTTATGGTAATTTCTTGTTGCAAGTAGAGCTGGCTGTTGTTTTTTTGTAATTTGTTCGCTAAGATACCTGCTCAGCGGTTTGCAACATGTTTATAAGCTGTTTATCGGAAAATGACAATTACTTATTAAGAAATAAGCTTGCAAATAAGACTACAAGTATTTTTTTTTTGCATCAATTTAGACATTTAAATATTTACCTAATTTATGGTATGGTATTTTATTTTCATGCTTGTTATTTTTTTCTTCAAATAATGTTGTTTTTCTTTTACAAAGTTAAACTATGTTACGTTGACTATGTCTATCTAAATATAGTAGAAGTTTTGTGCATCCATAATTGTGTTTTAAGAAAATGAAAGTTTTCGAATTTTTGTGGAATTTTTGCTTGGGCCTGAATGAAATAACTTTCATTTTAGATAACTTATTTTTCTTTAAATTTATCAAAAATAATATTAATTAATAAATATTTTAAAGATATTTTTGTTATTGTCACTTCACAAAAGTAAAAAGCTTAATCATCACGTTTTAATAATTTTCATAAATGTGTTAATCGTTTTAAATTTATATTAAATTATAATTAAATATTTTATTTTGTTCTATATTCTTTTGCAGATACTCGTATCAATCACAAGCATTTTAAAGGTAAGAGAAAAAATATGTTATTAATTTAATTTTAATAAATTTTACAGATAAGTGAAAGAATGCAATATTTTCTATAATTTTTTTAACTTTCGGGGTCCGAACCTAATGAATCTTCTGCATCTATAAAAGAAATGTGTCGATTGGTCACACATACATAGAAGACTCTAAAATGGATATTGATGTGTAAACATCTATACGCTCAGGGGTAAAAATCTATTTCACAATACAATCACGAAAACACAGTAAGACAAAAACGGTGTCAGGCACGATTTTATTGGTGAAAATATTAGGAAGTGTTTGGAGATAAAATGAAGGCACGATTTAATTAGGAAGTGATTGGAGATGAAATATGGGAGCGAATAGCGTTACAAAAACGTTTTGAAAAATTAAAAATTAAAAATTTTAAAATTAAAAATTAAAAATTAAAAATTAAAAATTAAAAATTCAAAATTAAAAATTAAAAATTAAAAATTAAAAATTAAAAATTAAAAATTAAAAATTAAAAATTAAAAATTAAAAATTAAAAATTAAAAATTAAAAATTAAAAATTAAAAATTAAAAATTAAAAATTAAAAATTAAAAATTAAAAATTAAAAATTAAAAATTAAAAATTAAAAATTAAAAATTAAAAATTAAAAATTAAAAATTAAAAATTAAAAATTAAAAATTAAAAATTAAAAATTAAAACTTAAAAATTAAAAATTAAAAATTAATAATTAAAAATTAAAAATTAAAAATTAAAAATTAAAAATTAAAAATTAAAAATTAAAAATTAAAAATTAAAAATTAAAAATTAAAAATTAATATTAAAAATTAAAAATTAAAAATTAAAAATTAAAAATTAAAAATTAAAAATTAAAAATTAAAAATTAAAAATTAAAAATTAAAAATTAAAAATTAAAAATTAAAAATTAAAAATTAAAAATTAAAAATTAAAAATTAAAAATTAAAAATTAAAAATTAAAAATTAAAAATTAAAAATTAAAAATTAAAAATTAAAAATTAAAAATTAAAAATTAAAAATTAAAAATTAAAAATTAAAAATTAAAAATTAAAAATTAAAAATTAAAAATTAAAAATTAAAAATTAAAAATTAAAAATTAAAAATTAAAAATTAAAAATTAAAAATTAAAAATTAAAAATTAAAAATTAAAAATTAAAAATTAAAAATTAAAAATTAAAAATTAAAAATTAAAAATTAAAAATTAAAAATTAAAAATTAAAAATTAAAAATTAAAAATTAAAAATTAAAAATTAAAAATTAAAAATTAAAAATTAAAAATTAAAAATTAAAAATTAAAAATTAAAAATTAAAAATTAAAAATTAAAAATTAAAAATTAAAAATTAAAAATTAAAAATTAAAAATTAAAAATTAAAAATTAAAAATTAAAAATTAAAAATTAAAAATTAAAAATTAAAAATTAAAAATTAAAAATTAAAAATTAAAAATTAAAAATTAAAAATTAAAAATTAAAAATTAAAAATTAAAAATTAAAAATTAAAAATTAAAAATTAAAAATTAAAAATTAAAAATTAAAAATTAAAAATTAAAAATTAAAAATTAAAAATTAAAAATTAAAAATTAAAAATTAAAAATTAAAAATTAAAAATTAAAAATTAAAAATTAAAAATTAAAAATTAAAAATTAAAAATTAAAAATTAAAAATTAAAAATTAAAAATTAAAAATTAAAAATTAAAAATTAAAAATTAAAAATTAAAAATTAAAAATTAAAAATTAAAAATTAAAAATTAAAAATTAAAAATTAAAAATTAAAAATTAAAAATTAAAAATTAAAAATTAAAAATTAAAAATTAAAAATTAAAAATTAAAAATTAAAAATTAAAAATTAAAAATTAAAAATTAAAAATTAAAAATTAAAAATTAAAAATTAAAAATTAAAAATTAAAAATTAAAAATTAAAAATTAAAAATTAAAAATTAAAAATTAAAAATTAAAAATTAAAAATTAAAAATTAAAAATTAAAAATTAAAAATTAAAAATTAAAAATTAAAAATTAAAAATTAAAAATTAAAAATTAAAAATTAAAAATTAAAAATTAAAAATTAAAAATTAAAAATTAAAAATTAAAAATTAAAAATTAAAAATTAAAAATTAAAAATTAAAAATTAAAAATTAAAAATTAAAAATTAAAAATTAAAAATTAAAAATTAAAAATTAAAAATTAAAAATTAAAAATTAAAAATTAAAAATTAAAAATTAAAAATTAAAAATTAAAAATTAAAAATTAAAAATTAAAAATTAAAAATTAAAAATTAAAAATTAAAAATTAAAAATTAAAAATTAAAAATTAAAAATTAAAAATTAAAAATTAAAAATTAAAAATTAAAAATTAAAAATTAAAAATTAAAAATTAAAAATTAAAAATTAAAAATTAAAAATTAAAAATTAAAAATTAAAAATTAAAAATTAAAAATTAAAAATTAAAAATTAAAAATTAAAAATTAAAAATTAAAAATTAAAAATTAAAAATTAAAAATTAAAAATTAAAAATTAAAAATTAAAAATTAAAAATTAAAAATTAAAAATTAAAAATTAAAAATTAAAAATTAAAAATTAAAAATTAAAAATTAAAAATTAAAAATTAAAAATTAAAAATTAAAAATTAAAAATTAAAAATTAAAAATTAAAAATTAAAAATTAAAAATTAAAAATTAAAAATTAAAAATTAAAAATTAAAAATTAAAAATTAAAAATTAAAAATTAAAAATTAAAAATTAAAAATTAAAAATTAAAAATTAAAAATTAAAAATTAAAAATTAAAAATTAAAAATTAAAAATTAAAAATTAAAAATTAAAAATTAAAAATTAAAAATTAAAAATTAAAAATTAAAAATTAAAAATTAAAAATTAAAAATTAAAAATTAAAAATTAAAAATTAAAAATTAAAAATTAAAAATTAAAAATTAAAAATTAAAAATTAAAAATTAAAAATTAAAAATTAAAAATTAAAAATTAAAAATTAAAAATTAAAAATTAAAAATTAAAAATTAAAAATTAAAAATTAAAAATTAAAAATTAAAAATTAAAAATTAAAAATTAAAAATTAAAAATTAAAAATTAAAAATTAAAAATTAAAAATTAAAAATTAAAAATTAAAAATTAAAAATTAAAAATTAAAAATTAAAAATTAAAAATTAAAAATTAAAAATTAAAAATTAAAAATTAAAAATTAAAAATTAAAAATTAAAAATTAAAAATTAAAAATTAAAAATTAAAAATTAAAAATTAAAAATTAAAAATTAAAAATTAAAAATTAAAAATTAAAAATTAAAAATTAAAAATTAAAAATTAAAAATTAAAAATTAAAAATTAAAAATTAAAAATTAAAAATTAAAAATTAAAAATTAAAAATTAAAAATTAAAAATTAAAAATTAAAAATTAAAAATTAAAAATTAAAAATTAAAAATTAAAAATTAAAAATTAAAAATTAAAAATTAAAAATTAAAAATTAAAAATTAAAAATTAAAAATTAAAAATTAAAAATTAAAAATTAAAAATTAAAAATTAAAAATTAAAAATTAAAAATTAAAAATTAAAAATTAAAAATTAAAAATTAAAAATTAAAAATTAAAAATTAAAAATTAAAAATTAAAAATTAAAAATTAAAAATTAAAAATTAAAAATTAAAAATTAAAAATTAAAAATTAAAAATTAAAAATTAAAAATTAAAAATTAAAAATTAAAAATTAAAAATTAAAAATTAAAAATTAAAAATTAAAAATTAAAAATTAAAAATTAAAAATTAAAAATTAAAAATTAAAAATTAAAAATTAAAAATTAAAAATTAAAAATTAAAAATTAAAAATTAAAAATTAAAAATTAAAAATTAAAAATTAAAAATTAAAAATTAATAATTAAAAATTAAAAATTAATAATTAAAAAATAAAAAGTAAAAATTAAAAAGTAAAAAATTGAGAATGTATCAATGTCCCCGAATACAGTACAGACATGATGGTACTCCAAATCGAGAAAAAGACTTTTTATTTGAAAAAAGGTCTTAGATGCAACTTAGTGTTACCCATAGTGTTAAAATATTGCACTGATTTTTCTCAAATTTTGTTGTGTTTTTGCAAAAAATAAGTGACTACTAGTCCTATTCCCCATTTAAAAATAGCATGCGATATGCCTTTTTGTATCGGGAGGCAAAATAATTTTACAATACCGTTCAAATTTGGTGTATGCTTATTTTCTGTATACAATTATACAAGTATATATACACTTGTGCCCACATAATTAAGTCACTAGTATGCTACTCGGCATTATTGTCAAAAATACGTGAACCCTTTTTTTTTAATTCGAATATATTTTTTTTGTATTATTCTTATATGTTAGCAATCAATTTGCAGTGAAATTAAAAATTACAAAATTTTGGTTCATTCCTAAAAATTAAAAAACTTGGAAATTAGCCAAAAAGAGCTGCTCACATAATTAAGTCATCTGAAAAAAAATGGTTGAAATTGTAGAAATAAGTAATAAATTTTGTCGAGAGTCCCATTTTTTATTAGCTTACCTCAATATTGAGTAGGATAACCTTTTTGCTTCAATACTATGAAGCATCGCTCTGGCATGCTAGCTACAAGAGAATCGCACTGGCCTGGAGTGATTTTGTGTCACTCCTCTTGGATAACTTTCCATAACATGTCCTTATTTGGCGGTTTTCGTGCTGCAATGACTCATTTTATTAAGACCCACAAGTTCTCGATAGGGTTTCAGTCGGGACTCTGCGGCGGCCATTCCAGGAGCTTGATAGACTGTGTTACCAACCACGACTTAACCACCTTAAAACAATGCTTCGGGTCATTGTCGTGTTGGAAAATACACGCAAGCGACAAATTGTCAGCATATTCGGTGGCCAAATTTTCCTTTATTATAATCTTATATACTTTTCCATTGATTATACCGTCAATCTTGACTACCCACACCATGACTAGTGAGCCACCGTGTTTCGCAGTTTTTTTTGGTGTATTTTGGATCCAATTCCTTAAAGTCGTTTTTCTCGGTTTTTGGCGCGGAATATTCTCAAAAGTTTCATATTTTTTGTAATGCGTAATGGCATTTGTAATTTTACCCCGAGAAAGATTCAAAATCTCCACTACGTTTGCAATATTATTGTATCTTTGGAAACAATCCCATATTATTTTCTCTTCAGCCGAATTTGAACTCTTTTTGTTTACCCATAGCATTTCAGCTGATGTTATTTGTTTTTAATTTAGTTGTTTTTAATTTATTTATTATTTAAACCGCAAAAAAAAATCTTCAAAACACTAATTTGCTCACGATACGCGTGGTGACTTAATTATGTGAGCACAGCGCATATGACCTTTTTGAGGTTTTCCATATTTTTCGGGGAATACCCAAATTTTTAATTTTGCTTCAATCAATGTAAACAACTGCTACCCTAGCAGGGTTGCACAAAATAGTAAGGTTAGAATCGGAAGAAATGGGTTTAAGATAAAAACTACACAAACATTTCATTGCATACCCATGACTTAATTATGTGAGCATAAGTGTACCAGTTGGACCTACAACTTTTTCTCTAAACTTATTGTATAGGGCAACGTATATTCGGTCTACCTGTTTTATATTTAATATACAAATTTTATTTATTTGTAACACCAGCTCTATATCATAGTTATTGCTAAACGTAATGTGAAATTAAGTTAATATCTCCCTCTTTAGGCGCCAGACTAATTTATATTTAACCATCAACTAAAAACCACCAAAATTGGATAATTAAACCAAAAAAAAAAAAAAAATAAACAGAGCAATCGATATTATAAATAAAAAAGAGAAAATTAAAACACACCTACAAAACAATTAAAAACACTAAAAGTTATCATGATTAGAAACTAAAAAAAAAAAAACTATAAAAACTTAAGAACCACTAAGGCGACACACCTTAAAAATTGCCATTATTATGGCTAAACAAAATTGATAATCGTCATCGATGAACAATGGAAGTAGAAAACCATTAAGTCGTCTTATCATAAAATATTGGCGTATTTTTTTTGCCAATATTTGCACAAAATTATCTAAAATTTATTGCTAAACAATACATGGCAAATATACATGGTGATAGATAGCAATAAAAACAAAATTGCGTGTAGGACGGAAATACGTTTAAAAAAGAAATCATATTCATTCATGTTTATTTTTATAGGGCAAAAATAAAATAAAAAAATATATGTATCAAAAAATATAGATTGAGTCATATTGAAGTGTAACAACATTGTTGTTAAATTTAAATTCAATACCTTGTTTCTTTAAAAAAAACCCACTAAAACGTGTTGAAATAAAAGGATTTTTCTTCACAGCACACAAAACAAAAAATTCAACAACTTTGATTTGAATGCTTCAAAAAGAAAAAAGAATAAACAAAAAAATAAATGTAAAATGTATAAAGTAAATTGACAAAATTTACATAATGTTGACATTTTTATGGCTTAGAAAATTTATTTAAATTTTTGTTACATGAAAGAAAACGAAACCGTGCAAAAAAAAATTAAGAAAAGAGCCATAAAAATATAAATGAGAAAATAAAACGTGAGGTTTTAAAAGGAACGTGGTTGAATGAAAATATTTAGATTTTAAACTTATTTTAATATTTTAAAAATATATATTTTTTTTGTTAACTTTTGTAACATTATTATGATTTAATGTGCGTGTTCGTTAAACTTGTACTATATTTATTGTTCTTTAAAAACACCATTAAATTCCTTTTAACTGGTTTTTCAAACTTCTTGTTTGGCTAATAAGAAGCCTGTTGCACGCGCATACGTTTTTCAAACTTCTTGTTTGGCTAATAAGAAGCCTGTTGCACGCGCATACTTTTTACAATATTTATGTGTGTTTTATTTTCTTTTTTCCTCATGTGTTTTTGGTGATTTCTTTCAAAAAAAAAAAAAAAAAAAAGATTATGTGTTTGTGTACCATACTCAATACAGATTACCCTCATAATTGTTCATTCATGTGTGGTTGGCTCTAAAGAAAAACCGGTACTTTTAACAAATATTTAACTGAATTCACATTCAGAAATACATAAATGACGAACTTCATATGGAGCACCGGTTTTACGTATAAACACACAGAAAACAGATTTATGGTGTCTACCGAATTTATAGCCAACCGTATTACGTTAAAGGTAATAATACTATCACAATAGAAAATGGTTAGCTGCCATTAAATTTCTGTTGATACAATCAAAAATATACTTAGTTGTTAAACTTTAGAACAATTCGGTTGGATAATTTTTGATGTGTAAACATCTATACGCGCAGGGGGGGTAAATTTCAAAAACAGCGTAAATGTGATTGGATTGGTGAAAAATTATGGTATTATGACAACCTGTTTGAAAATTAAAAATGAAAAATTAAAAATGAAAAACGAAAAATTAAAAATGAAAAATAAAAAATTAAAAATAAAAAATTTAAAATGAAAAATCGAAAATGAAAAATGAAAAATTTAAATGAAGAATGAAAAATAAAAAATAAAAAATGAAAAATAAAAAATGAAAAACGAAAAATGAAAAATTAAAAAAAAAATAAAAATAAAAAATTAAGAATAAAAATGAAAAATGAAAAATAAAAAATGAAAAATAAAAAATGAAAAATAAAAAAAAAAAAATAATAAAAAGGAAAAATTAAAAATAAATAATAAAAAACTAAAAAATGAAAAGTAAAAAATTAAAAATAAAAAATTAAAAATAAAAAAATGAGACATAAAAAATTAAATATGAAAAATGAAAAATAAAAAATGAAAAATAAAAAATGAAAATTGAAAAATAAAAAATGAAAATTGAAAAATAAAAAATTAAAAATTTAATTGAAAAATGAAAAAAAAAAAAATTAAAATTGAAAAATAGAAAATGAAAAATAAAAAATGAAAAATGAAAAAAGAAAAATAAAAATTGGAAAATGAAAAATGAAGAAAAAAATTAAAATTGAAATATAAAAAATAAAAAATAAAAAATGAAAAATAAAAAATTAAGAATAAAAATAAAAAATGACAAATGAAAAATAAAAAGTGAAAAATGAAAAATGAAAAATAAAAAATTAAAAAAAAAATAAAAAGGAAAAATTAAAAATAAAAAATAAATAATAAAAAACTTAAACTAAAAAATTAAAAATAAAAAATTAAAAATAAAAAATGAAAAATAAAAAATAAAAAAATGAGACATAAAAAATTAAATATAAAAAATGAAAAATAGAAAATGAAAAATAAAAAATGAAAAAAGAAAAATAAAAATTGGAAAATGAAAAATGAAGAAAAAAATTAAAATTGAAAAATAAAAAATGAAAAATAAAAAATTAAGAATAAAAATGAAAAATAAAAAATGAAAAATAAAAAGTGAAAAATGAAAAATGAAAAATAAAAAATTAAAAAAAAAAATAAAAAGGAAAAATTAAAAATAAAAAATAAATAATAAAAAACTTAAACTAAAAAATTAAAAATAAAAAATTAAAAATGAAAAATAAAAAAAATGAGACATAAAAAATTAAATATAAAAAATGAAAAATAAAAAATGAAAATTGAAAAATAAAAAATGAAAATTGAAAAATAAAAAATGAAAAATAAAAAATAAAAAATGAAAATTGAAAAATAAAAAATGAAAAATTTAAATGAAAAATGAAAAATAAAAAATGAAAATTGAAAAATAAAAAATGAAAAATATAAAATGAAAAATGAAAAATAAAAATTGGAAAATGAAAAATGAAGAAAAAAATTAAAAATGAAAAATAAAAAATGAAAAATGAAAAATAAAAAATGAAAAATTAAAATTAAAAAATTAAAAATTAAAAAAAAAATTCAAAATGGAAAACGAAAAATTAAAAACAAAACATAAAAACGAAAAATTAAAAATTAAAAATTAACCGGTTAAAATAATAAATAATAATAAATATTTTTGTGTTAACAGAGCCCCTGCAGCTGATTGCTATAAAAAATGAAAATTGAAAAATAAAAAATGAAAAATTTAAATGAAAAATGAAAAATAAAAAATGAAAATTGAAAAATAAAAAATGAAAAATATAAAATGAAAAATGAAAAATAAGAATTGGAAAATGAAAAATGAAGAAAAAAATTAAAAATGAAAAATGAAAAATAAAAATTGGAAAATGAAAAATGAAGAAAAAAATTAAAAATGAAAAATAAAAAATGAAAAATGAAAAATGAAAAACAAAAAATGAAAAATTAAAATTAAAAAATGAAAAATAAAAAATTAAAAATCAAAAAAAAAATTCAAAATGAAAAACGAAAAATTAAAAACAAAAAATAAAAACGAAAAATTAAAAATTAAAAATTAACCGGTTAAAATAATAAATAATAATAAATATTTTTGTGTTAACAGAGCCCCTGCAGCTGATTGCTATAAGTGATACGCTTTCTGTTTGATTTTAAGAAAGTGCTATAAAAAATCTTTAATTACTAGATGTTTACACATCTCCCCTGCGATCGGACACACATGATTTTTTTTTCTGTGTGTACACAAATTTTGTACGTATTTTAAATATTTATTTAATCTAGATAGAATGTATCAAATTTTATTAATTTAACAGCATAACCTCGAAGGAAATGTGGAAAACCTCATAATGAGTTAAGACCAAGGATACTTTAAAGTTGGTTCGGTCGATGCCAAATCGTTTCATAGAGGTCCGAAAGTACAAAGGGATATCCTACAAGTTACTAACTGCAACAACGTTTAATATAAATTTATATTTATCTATAATATTAATAGGCTAGGCGATTTCTTCTGACTGATGTTTTGTTCTACCGTTTTATCCCGATTTTTACCAAACGTATATTATTTGAAAGGTATTTCTTTTTGGCCTATTTGCAGATTTACAGATTTTTAAATTTTGCCTTTTATTTTGAGTAAATTGCATTTAAAGTTGCTACTAACACACATAAAATTATACAAGATTTGTTAAAGGCAATAGACCTTAAATATATAAAAACAAAACAAATAGATAGCTTAATAATTTATTAGGAAAAAAAATAATTTGCTTAGTTCATTTTTGTTTTTGATGAATCGATGATATTCGAAATTATTCAAAACATATATTTATACTAGCAGATCCCACTCGAAATTCGATTGCAAATTCTAGAAAATTTAATTTTTTCATTTAATAAAGACCCTAAAGGTATGCTAATCAATTTTAGCCAATTCACAATTCAACACTTTTTAAATATTTGCTTATTTTAAATATTTAATTATTACTGTGAATGAAAAAAACAAAGTAATTTTTTTTTGCAAACACATTAACAAATTTAATAAACACGCACATAGCTTTGTATAATTTTATGTATGTATGTGTTAGTAGTAACTTTAAAAAAATTTTAAAATTTGAAAATCTGTAAATCTGGTGGACAGCTAAAAAGAAATACCTATAAATAAAATACGTTTGGTTAAGATCGGGAGAAAACTGTGGAACAAATCATCAGTCACAAGAAATCGTCTTACCTAATAATATCATAGATTAGAAAAATATATGCTACCTTTTTCCAGTCCACGTATAGCAATTCTATTTCAAGTACTTTAACCGTCGCAACGGTTTCACGCTAATAGTTAAAAAAAAAAAAAAAATTAAAAGTTCAACTTTGACCTAGTATTTCTTAAAAAGTACTCAATCAATTTTAATGAAATTAAAACAGACTCAAGTCCAACTAAATATCTACCCACTAGAAATAGAATTAGTAAAATATTTTAATCGGTTCAAAAGTTACAGAATTTTGGCCAATGAAAAACCATTTTTAGCCACTATACGTCGCAAACAACTCATATTTAATAAAAGTTGTGTCGGTATCAATTATTCCGTTCTTTGACTTTTAAGTTTCTGATTAAGTTGAAATTTTCATGCAAGCCAGGTCCCGATAATGTTCCTGTTTATTGCGACTAAAGAAAACAAAGTCTGCAAACACATTAACAAATTTAATAAACACACTTACAGCATTGTATAATTTTATGTATGTATTAGAAGCAATTTTAAATACATTTTACATAAAAAAAAATTAAATTTTAAAATCTGTAAATCTGGTGGACACCTAAAAAGAAATGCCTTTCAAATAAGATACGTTTGCTAAGAATCGGGAGAAAAGTGTGTAACAAATCATCGGTCACAAGAAATCAACTTACCTATTAATATTATAGATATGATACAAAATATCCATTTGCATGGAATTCATTATCTTTTTCATTTCAAGCAATTTGTCAGGCTCCCAACTCTGCATTATTTCAAAACAAAAATAAATGACTTTCTGATAATGACAACTGGTTACTCCACCCATTTTTCAAAAAAATCAGTACGAATACGGAATACGAATTCGCGTCCTGAAAACGGGGGAACAAATTTTTTAAAAAGATTTTCGGTTGTTGGTCCAAAAAATGTGTGTTTTTTTTTTTTTTTTTTTACAAAATTGGCTTCGAACATTTCATAATTTTAAATATATGAGGGCAGTCCCAGAACAACCTAACCTGACGTATAGATGGAGGCAGTAGTTTGAAAATATTACTTCGGTGGAAAGTGATTAATATTGGTCACCGTTATGTAATTCAATACTTTGATTTTGAAAGTCTCAGTCCAACCAATATTGCAGTCGAACTAGATTCTTCTCCGGGGAAATATGCACCTTCGTTACTACTGTAGCATGTTTGGTTGCCAGAGTTTAGACGAGGCCATACAGGACTGCCCAGACAAATACCGTAGTGGTCGAGCAATTGAGATGGCTACGCCAGAAACGGTTAAGAAAATGCACAAAACCGTATTGAATGATCGTCGGCTAAGAGTGCGTGAGCTAGCTGAAATGATAGGCATTTCAAAAAGTGCTATACATCGCAATATTGACCGAAAATTTGGAGATGAAAAAGCTGCCCGTAAGAAGGGAACCGCGTTTGCTCACAAAAGAACAAAAACAGCGTCGTGAAGATATTTCATTAGAGTGTTCAATAGATGTTCCACCGCAATAAAGCCGTATTTTTGCGTAGATTCGTAATAATTGATCCACCACTTACACCTGAGATAAAGGAACAGTCAAAACAGTGAAGTGAAATGGGAGAATTGTGTCCAAAGAAGACGAACACAGTTCCGTGGTATAATTTTTATCGATTATCATCATAAAAAAAGACAATCAACGGCGAGTATTATGCTAACTTATTGCAATGTTTAAGCGATGACCAAAATCCATCCATGAATTAAAGTTCGAATTATTTCATCACGCTCCATGAGATTATTTTTATACCCCAGTGTCACAATGTGCAGAGGGTATATACATATAAGTTTGTCATTCCGTTTGTAATAATTAGAAAAAAATTCTGGACCCCCATAATATATATATATATATATATATATATATATATATATTTGTGATCCTTATAACAAGCGGAGTTGATATAGCGATGTCCGTCTGTCCGTCTGTGAAAATCACGATGACGACTTCAATCGGGCAGCTAGGGTACTCGTTTGCATAAAAAATAATTCATTAGCATTCTGAGAAGTACGCTTTTTAAAATCGTCCAAATCGGTTGATGAGGTTCCGATAATTGAATGAAGAAGTTAAGAAAGTCTTGAAAAAATATGATTTGTCTATTTTGTTCGATTTCTAATATTATTAAAATCGGTGGAACAGGTTCCGAGAAATCACTGCAAAAGTAAAAAAGTGAAAAATATGATGTTTCTATATTGTGGTTGTTATTCTAAATTGTGTATTTTTGTCATATCTGTACGTGTTGTTTTTGTATTCGTTGTGCTAATAATAAAAGAATTCACCAACAACAAAAGCAGATAATGCTGAACTACCTAGTTATTAATATAAAAAAAAAAACAAGTAAGAAAATTATAGTCGGTCTAGACCGTCTATACGATACTCTATACCATACGTTTAGAGACCCTATCTCTTAGGCCCAACTAACTGGACATAGAAAATAAGCATAAACCAAATTTGAGTGGGATTTTTATTAATTTTTTTGGCTGCAGATATGAAAAAGTCCATATCGGATGCTATTTGTATATGGGGACTAGGTCCAAAAATGGACCGATCCTGATCATGTTTGGTAAAGACTCTTGTATTTTGCAAAAATATATACAAACAAAATTTGAGAAGAATCAGTGCAATATTTTTGTTTTTTGATAGATTTAAGTGAAGATCGGGAAGCAGCTCTATATGGGGCCTATGACTAAGAGTTGTCCCATAGGGATCATTTTTGGACTACTCATTAATGGATGTAATAAACGCATATAAACCCAATTTGAGTAAGATCTATACGACAATTTGGATCTTAAGGCAATTTATGTCGATTTCATAGGGGTCATTTGTATGGGGGCTAGGTCTGAATATGGACCGATTCCCACCAATTTCAATAGCGTTCATCCCATGGCCGATAGAAACTTAAATAGCAAATTTTATCAAAATATATTCTTATTTGCGACCTGCAGTTTGATTACAAGGTTTACATGGACACACAGACGGACGGACGGACGGACGGACATCGTTAAATCGAATCAGATAGTGATTCTTATTCGATCGGTATAATAAAAGGTGGGTCTAGGTCAAATATTTTTGGTAGTTACAAACAGCAGCACAAAGTCATTATACCCAAACCACATGGTGGTATAGGGTATAATAATGTAAATTTACCAAATTTTTTTTTTCGAATTTAACACTCTTACTTGTTTATTTTCAAACTTGAAAAAATGTTTTTAGTCAAGTCTTACTATAAACAGGGTATCGAAGCTATTGAATATCGCTGCGAAAAGTGTATCGATCCAAAAGGAGATTCTGTTGAGGAGTAAAGAAAATTTATCCCAAATTTCTTGGGTTTTCTGCGATCGCCCTCGTATAACCGTCCAAAACTTTCACGACCAAACCTAAAATGCTGGAAATTTTTTTTTTTTTTTGTGAATTCGTACTTAACGACCCAACATTTCTAAGCAAAAGTGTCGTCAAAAATATTTTTTTTTCAATTCCTTCAAGGAAAAAATCCATGGGACATATATATTCCATTGGTTTCCAACGGTCAAAATTAGTGAGCAACTAATTTACTCCGCTCAAAGCAAGTCACTGATTTTTATACCCTATACCACTATGTGGTTTGGGTATAATGACTTTGTGCTGCTGTTTGTAACAACCAAAAATATTTGACCTAGACCCACCTTTAATTATACCGATCGAATCAGAATCACTTTTTGAGTTGATTTAACAATGTCCGTCCGTCCGTCCGTCCGTCCGTCCGTCCGTCCGTCCGTCCGTCCGTCTGTGTGTCCATGTAAACCTTGTAATCAAAATGCAGGTCGCAAATATGAATATATTTTGATGAAATTTGGTATGTAAACTTTTATCGGTCATGGGATGAACGCTATTGAAATTGGTGAGAATCGGTCCATGTTCAGACCTAGCCCCCATACAAATTACCCCTATGAAATCGACATAAATTGCCATAAGATCCAAATTGTCATATAGATCTTACTCAAATTGGGTTTTGTATGCGTTCATTACGTCCATTAATGAGTAATCCAAAAATGATCCCTTTGGCCCATATAGGGCTGCTTCCCGATCTTCACTTAAATCTATTAAAAAACAAAAATATTGCACTGATTCTTCTCAGATTTGGTTTGTATATATTTTTGCAAAATACAAGAGACTTTTCCAAACAGGATCAGGATCGGTCCATTTTAGGACCTAGTCCCCATATAGATTTAGCATCCGATATGAACTTTTTCATATCTGCAGCCAAAAAAATTAATAAAAATCCCACTCAAATTTGGTTTTTGCTTATTTTCTATGTGCAGTTAGTTGGGCCTAAGAGATAGGGTTTCTAAACGCATGGTATAGGGTATCGTATAGTCGGTCTAGACCGACTATAATTTTCTTACTTGTTGCTCTTATTTTTTACATAAATAACTAGTTTTGGTGTTGTATTTGTTGTAAATTTTTATACCCTATACCACTATGTGGTTTGGGTATAATGACTTTGTGCTGCTGTTTGTAACAACCAAAAATATTTGACCTAGACCCATCTTTAATTATACCGATCGAATCAGAATCATTTTTTGAGTTGATTTAACAATGTCCGTCCGTCCGTCCGTCTGTGTGTCCATGTAAAGCTTGTAATCAAACTGCAGGTCGCAAATATGAATACATTTTGATGAAATTTGGTATATAAGCTTTTATCGGCCATGGGATGAACGCTATTGAAATTGGTGAGAATCGGTCCATGTTCAGACCTAGCCCCCATACAAATTACCCCTATGAAATCGACATAAATTGCCATAAGATCCAAATTGTCATATAGATCTTACTCAAATTGGGTTTATATGCGTTCATTACATCCATTAATGAGTAGTCCAAAAATTATACCTTTGGCCCCATATAGGGCTGCTTCCCGATCTTCACTTAAATCTATTAAAAAACAAAAATATTGCACTGATTCTTCTCAGATTTGGTTTGTATATATTTTTGCAAAATACAAGAGACTTTTCCAAACATGATCAGGATCGGTCCATTTTTGGACCTAGTCCCCATATATATATAGCATCCGATATGAACTTTTTCATATCTGCAGCCAAAAAAATTAATAAAAATCCCACTCAAATTTGGTTTTTGCTTATTTTCTATGTCCAGTTAGTTGGGCCTAAGAGATAGGGTTTCTAAACGCATGGTATAGGGTATCGTATAGTCGGTCTAGACCGACTATAATTTTCTTACTTGTTTACTATAGATCACAGAGAATCGATTACTACTTTTTTAGTTTGTACTAAAAATGGAAAGGAATATCGTACAAACGCAATATGTTCTTTTCACAAAAACCTTAATTGTTTCGAAGTTTACCATAATTGTTTTTGTATTTTTGAGATATTTGGAATTAACCTTTTTTTTTATTTATAGTTTAATTAATTGTTGACTTAATATTATGAATTTTTTTAATTTAATAAAAATATAAAACTTTTTTTTTACCATTGACGACCAATTGGACACATATGTCCCGTACTGAATTTTACTGAATAATAAATCGATTCCAAATATTTTGGTGTTTCTGAAAACCATAAATACTGGTTCATGTTATATCAAAATTTTAATGTTTTTGGTTCAATAGCGTCCGAATTAATGACATCCAAATATGATTAAAAAAACATAATTTGCGGTCACCGTCTTAGGTTCTGAGAGAGAATACATGTGCCAACTTTGTTTATATGGTCTGAAAGCAAAAACTATCCTCTGTCGCCTCAAGTTAGCTGAAAAAAAAATCGGTTGGAAAATGTGGAAAATGTAAGAAAAAATAAAAATGGGACATATATGTATGTCCCATTGGTCGTGAAAGGTTTAAAACTTCCGCACAGTCTCCAGATATGAAAGTTATCGAGTATCTTTGGCACAACTCGATATAAAAATACGTAAACATAAATTTTCAAATAAATCTGATCTTAAGAAGGCTCTTAAAGAAGAGTGGAGCAAAATTGGCGTCGAAACATGAAAAAAGTTAGTCGACTCGATGCCAAAAAGGATTAGTATGCTTAATAACACCAAAGATGGTTAAACAAAATACAAAACTTTCAGATGTGTACATTAGCGTGTCCCGAATTATTTTTTTTAAAGCTTGCCCCCCCCCCCCCCCCCAAATGATGGGGATAGGACCCTTTTACGGGAAAAAATAGAAAAAAAATTTTTAAACAAAAAACCAGATGGCTACCGGATTCTAAAGATTGCAATCTTAGTGCATTTTGAAAAAAAAAAAAATAATTTTTGATTTTCAAAAAATTGACGCCAAAAGTAGCGTAATACAGAGTACATTCCGGGAAAAATATTAATAATTAGTCTCAATATAAAAAGTAAACAAAACTTTTTATTTGCAAAAATGACGTTCTAATTGTAAATCAATTCTAAATTAAGTAAAAAATCATTTTTATGCGATACCTTTTAAAAGTTTTACAGGAAAAAAATAAGATATATACCCTTTTTATGGCTATCGCTACAGAATTTAATCAAATTAAAAGTTTAAATTTACAAATCTGGCTTGATGGGTCAATGCGATATTAAATAAAGTACAAGCGGTAAAAACAAATGTTGAAATCGGTTAAAAACTGCTGCCTGCAAGTAAATTTTACAAAAAAGTCCACCCCGTTCCACTGTGCGCTTGACCAGAAAAGCTCTATCACATTTTTTGAAATAGTTTTAACTAATATCCTCTAATTTGCGCAGCTTTTGAGGCTAATTTAGCTTGAAACAGGGTTCGCTAAAATGCGTGAAATATGCGTGAACACGCATTGAAAATCTATTTCACTCCTCAGATTAACCATCATGCATGAATTTTCACGCATCGGCAGATCATGATTAAATTTTTAAAAATCAATTCCAACTCCGATTAATCGCCGATACTTCGATAATCTCAGTGTCCCACTGCGCATGCGTGACTTTTTCCCAAATCCGTCTAGTAATGAATCATCGCGGTCTTATTCCTAGGTAGCACGCATGTGCGATTCTCATCTCAAGAGCCACCATGACTGGTTCTCGGCGTGCTCTTTTATGCAAAGACTAGAGAAAATGGGCAAAGAGCCTGGAAAATATTTAACAGCATTTTTGGGTGAGATGAAAGAAAAAATTGTTACTACAGGGACATAAAAATTTCTTCCAATAACCTATCACAAAATTGTTTCCAGAAAGGAAAAGACGTTTTTTTATGCACCCTGGTAAAGAACCTTTATAAAACGTTTGACGATGACTCTATTGAAACATTTTTAAATTTCGACTTGGTGGTAAGCCCGTCTACTCCTCCATCAAATAAATCTGTTGATGATGCCATGGATAGTTTGATGAAAATGTATTGCAATAAAGAACTCTACCCTAATATATAGCAGCATTCTCCATTAACAGGATAAGTTGCAGACTGAATGGTATGAAGTGAAATTTATGGTAGAAAAATACAGGGCCAAAATGGACATTCTAAAAGTTTGCAAGTTGATTTGAGTTGATTTGTATGTCAAATGAGCTGGGATATGCTGAGGATGAGAAGTGCATGTAGGCAGAGTACATGAAATAGTTAATGATTGCCTTAACTTTACGAGTCTCTACTGCAGCTTGCGAAAGAGGATTTTCATGCCAAAACCCCATAAAGAATGATTAGCGAGCCAGACTTGGTGATAAACATGTGTAAATCCTTTCAAGAACTTCTTGCGAAGGCCCCAATTTTTATTTGAGTAAAGAAAATTATGTTGTTCAATTTGACATGGATTTCGCTACTGCTGAAAAAAGTGGACACAAAAAGTAAATGTATCACAGTTTTATTGATGCATATCACTGTTAAATGTCACTTTGCATGTTTAAACATAAACAGTAGAAATAAATTTAGTCAAAAAATTTATTTTTTTGTAATTTTAAAAATACCCTTAACTTTATGAAAACACCCCTTAAAATTTTAGGAAGGGGTTAAAATACCCTTTGAAAATTCTGAACTGTTGAACACTGGCTTGAAAGAAAGAAATAAAAAAAAAACATATACCCACTTTCCATCTGCACCAAAACCAAAACTACTCTACGGAAATTTTATTAATATTTTTCCCGGAATGTACTCTGTATTGCGCAACTTTTGCCGTTAATTTTTTGAAAATCAAAAATATTTTTTTTTTTTTTTCAAAATGCACTAGGATTGTAATCTCTAGGTTCCGGTAGCCATCTGGTTTTTTGTCCAAAAATTTTTTGCTATATTTCCCGTAAAAGGCTGCTAAATCCCCATCATTTTCAAATTCGAAAAAAAAAATCGAAATCGGGACGCACGCGCTAGTGTACATTCTTAAGTGACACTCACTGTAAACGATATTATTATATTATCGTAAACAATACATACATACATGAATTGTAAAAATGGTAGAAATTATGAAAATTTTTAAAACATATTTTAAGTGTTACAGTAGACTTTAAAGTAATGGTTTATTCGATACCTAAAGTCAATTTCCATCTACCAAATACGTATGGATGTGTATTCTCATCCATATTCCTTACATTAAAATTTATTTCAATCGTGCCTTTCTTTTGGTTTATGGTCGTTTATCAAACTTGTACGTATTGTTCAATTCTGATAACCAAGTTAAGTGTTTCAGCTTTTAACTTGCGGAAGCTGTGCGTATGTTTTACTTTGATGTTCTTTTGATTGTAAATTTTTGTGGGTACATTTATCTTTGTCAGGTGAGTTTTATAACTTGTTCTTCTTATAAAGAAAATACCATCTTGGTTTGTTTTTTTTTTTATTAAAAGTTTTTGCTTTTTTTTCATAAAATAAAAAAAAGCCGCAATAAGTAGCCAACCCATCCACTTTTTCAGGCACCTACTAAATTTATCAGCTCTAGCGCCTTATTAAAGAACTGAAACATATTTTTTTGTTCAACATCAATATTCTATATTTTTTTGTTAAGCTTTAATAAAACTTTTACATTTATTTAATTTTTTTTTTGCTAATTTCATTCCAAACTAATTCACATTATTAAAGGTTCATAACAATTTACACCCTAGAACTCTTGATTTTTGGACAATAAATTGTGTAGAGCACATGCGAACACACCCATTAAACAAAAACACTGGAACTGAAGATTTTGTACTCATACGTACGGAACTTTAAGTATTTAAGCATATCTGACAACTAAAAGAAATACTGTTAAAGTTGAC
>OY821518.1:23924904-23984904 GCA_963682025.1 Cordilura impudica
GACCACTTCACATCTGTAATAATAAAATGAGAAAAAAAAATAATAACAACACATGTGAAAAAGACAAAAGCAAATTTGTAAATAAAAATAAAAGTTTAATGACATTTATGTGAAGGGTACAAAACTAACGGCCAAAAAATACACAAAAAAAAAAAAAAAAAAAAACAAATTTATCATAACTAAAACATGTAATAAAGCAACAACAACAACCACAACATTGAGATTATAATTAATTAAATACAAGCATTAAAGCCAAATTCAAACAGAAAAATGCTGCAAATCTCAAGATGTGCTTCAATGATAAAATTTTAATTTTGTTTGTTTTTTTTTTTGAATGAGCAAAAACCGAAGATATTTTTTGAACATAAAACTTGTGTTTTTATGTCGGAATGTTGTGTATTTGTTGAGTGAAAGTATGCAACTAATTAAAGATGCTTAAAAAAAAGAAATATTAAGTTCAGCACTAAAACTTTTGAATATAAAAATCTAGTTTTATTGTTGAATAGAGACGAGATGCCGCCAAAAAAAAAAAAAAAAAAAAAAAAAAACAAAGTATAATATAAGAGGTGTGTGATCCAATGATACAAAAGAAATTAATTTACCAAAAAGAAAACAAAATTGTGGTCATGTTTGATTAATTTTTAATATAAGCCATACAAAAAATAACAATAATATTAAGATTGATAATAACTACAACTATAAAACATAATTTTGATTTAATGAACATTTTATTAAAAAAAAAAATATGTACACTTGCTAGAAAAAATATTCGTGCATTGAAAATTTAAACTATCATACTACGAATGTTTGGTAACATACACCTGGGTTTTACGTTTACATTAATATATCGACTTATTGCGCTATTTATAACAAAAGTAAATAAAATATTTGTAAAAGTAAACAATTTGATGAACTTAATACTAAATTGTTGCAACAAGCACACTGAGTTTTTAGCTTCTTTAGAGGTGTCTCCATATTTTATTTTGTCACAATGATGCTCGATTTATCCCATTTAAAATACCAACCTGCTCGAAATAAGGGCAAACAATATTATTCTAAGCTTTCCCTGGTAAATGGTTTATTTTGTGAATGAAGGTGATTTTAAAAGACAGACGGACGGACGAACAGATCCCTATATCGACTATATCATATACATATACGTAATGGGGTCGCAAATTAATTTTTTGATGCTTTACAAATGGAATAATAAACTGATATATACTTTATACACAGTGGTATGGAGGGCATAAAAAACAGATTTACTGAAATTAATGGTCGAGTTAGAAATTAATCAGGCTCAAGATAAAATGCTTTACTTTAAATGAAGCAAAAAACTTTCGTACATTTGTTTCAAAAATTGATCTTTATTCGCATGACAGGTTATACAGCTGTTTCTGGTCGAGTCACCAACCCTCATCAGTAACCAACAAGCAGTAGGCAGTTTTTCTGGTAAAAAGTTAAATTCATATACCTTTGTTATGAAACCAATGCAATGAGAATCCATGCAAAGTGTTATTATTGTCTAACCTTTTCCAATATAACAAATTAACATGAAACAAATATGTTTGTATAGAAGTACACATTGCATACTACAATAGACGTGTTTGTTTTTTCTTAAAAAAAAAAAAAAAAAAAAAAAAAACAGTTTGTTTTTGGTAAATTCACATTTGGCGTTAACGACGTGCCTTTCTGTGTTTTTAATTTTATTGTTTTCTATAAAAATAAAAAAAATCATTTGCTTTGCAGACATCACTTTAGTGACTCGAGTTGTCATAAAGATCAAGAATATATATAATTTATAGGGTAGCAAATTCATTTTACGATGCGTTCCAAACGGCATGATAAATTGATATATACCCCCTACACATTTGTGTGGAAGGTAGGAATTATTTCTTCTTCTAATAAATTATTAAGCTATTTATTAGATTTTTATTTAATTTGTTTAATTTATTTAAATTTTATTAGCTTTAACAAATTTTATGCAGATAAAGAACGTAAAAAAAAGAAAAAAAATACATAACAGAAACCATAAAGAATGTACAAATAGCAAAATTGGGTACACTTAAAGAAAAGCATTTCAAATTACACGGACTGGTGTTTAATGAAAATTGGGTTGAAAACAAAACCTCTTTAGAAATTCCAATAGAATGCAAATGGATGCTCTCCCTGGGTAAAAAGTTTGCATTACCAATTCAAAAACAGAATTTTTCGCCACTTCACGTCATTGCAGATGTGGAGCAATGCATTCAGGATATGGGAACTAATATGGATAAGGAAAAAGAAACAGCCAGGACAAAATTAGCCAATGTAATCACTAATTTTAAAAGAAAATTAAAAAACACACCGAAAGAAAAATTCATACTAACGATTTTTGAAAAAACCAAGAAATTTATAAAAAAAAACACGAAGACATTCTCATTATTCAAGCGGACAAAGGCAACAAGACCGTTATTATGTACAAACATGAATACAAGGAAAAAATGGAAAAATTATTAGAGGATAAGGCAACCTACCGTACATTAAGAACAGACCCTACAAAAAAACTTCAAAAAGAAAACAATATTATATTGGATTTATTCAAAAATAATCACATTGATTCGTGGAAAAAACACCAATTGCTATGCTCCGCCTCAACGGCACCAAGAATATACGGATTGCCCAAAACCCATAAGCAAGATATTCCCCTTAGACCAATAGTTTCATCGGTACAAGTCCCTTGTTACGAATTATCAAAATATGTTGGCCAGATACTGAAAAATCTTATATCCGAAAAATACAATGTAAAAAACTCAATTCAGGTGAAAGATAGTTTGAAAAATGTGAAACTTGATGAAAATGAAATATTAGTGTCATTTGACGTAGATTCTCTCTTCACGAATATACCAGTTCACACAGCAATACGTAACATTATGGGACAATGGAGCAAAGTTAAGGAATTGACGAGTATACCGAAAAACATCTTTTTGAAAATTCTTAACTTTTGTTTGATAGACAACAACTATTTCATATATGATGATAAATTATATAATCAGATTTTCGGAATGCCGATGGGAAACCCACTCTCCCCGACTATAGCAGATATTGTTTTAGACAACCTACTTGACAATGCACTTACAGAATTAGAAAATAAAAGTATTCACATAAAACACATATCGAAATATGTAGATGATATTCTAGCCGTAATCAGATTAGACGAAAAAGATGAAATCTTAAAAACTTTAAACCTTCAACATCCAAAAATTCAATTTACTGTTGAAATTGAATCAAAAGGGGAAATCGCATATTTGGACATGAAACTTCGACGAACTACCGACAATATTTCTTTTGATTGGTACACCAAAGAAACGTGTTCAGGCAGAATAATGAATTATAATGCAACTCAGCCGAAAAATCAAATAATAAACACCGCAAAAAACCTTATTTATAGAGTACTAAATATTAGCGACAAAAAATATCACACAAATAATATACAAAAAATCACCAAAATATTAATAAACAACAGCTTCCCGAGGAAAATTACAAATACTATTTTAAATGATACACAAAAACTATTAAACCACAACTCTAATCTTGAACATCAAAACATTAAAGAAAAAGACACAAAGAGTTTTTACAGTGTACAATTTATCCCGGGTTTGACAGATAATAAAAGTATTAGAACAACAATGGAAACAAAAAACATCAGATTTGCATACAAACCACACACAACAATAAATACAATTTTTTCAAAAACAAAAACTCCAATAGAAAAGCTACAAAAAAGTAATGTTGTATACGAAGTCAAGTGTGAGGGTGATCAAAACAACAGCTGTGATCTTATTTATATAGGAACAACTAAAAGAACATTAGAAAAGAGATTAGGAGAACATCAAATGGACATCATAAAAGAGAGAGAAAGCACAGCGTTGTCAAAACATGTAATTACAGCTGGACACAAAATAAATTTCAACAACACGAAAATACTGGATGTAGAAAAGATAGAAAAAAAGCGGTACACAATTGAAAGCTTACGAATTCCAAAGAATATAAATACAACCATGAACCACAAAGAGGACACCCAAAATATTAGTACTAGTTACAGAGTCGCAATAGTTTAGAAACATTCTGTGATATTAATTTTAAGCTAAAACTAATTATACAAATTTGTGTTTTATGTTTGTAATTATACAATTTTGTGTTTTTATGTTTGCTGTGATTTATATTAATAATGTTGTAATGTGATAAAGTTTAAAATTCTTATTATTGTAAGTTTTTATTGTTCATATTTGTGCAATTATTGTGTGTTAATGTTGTGTTTTTATTTTATTTTATTTAAATAGACGACCCTTGAAAAAATAACCAAAAAAGTTACGAAACGTCGGGGAAGTTACGAAGTTAGGCCCAATTAGCTTAAAATAATAAATTATTAAAAAAGAATTAATACTTGGCCAAAAAATAAATAAATACGAGAAAAATATCATAATAAAAAGTATTCATACATCTGAAATATAAATAAAAAAATAAATAAATTTATATTAAATATTCCTTAGGTTAGTAATTTGTACGATATCCTTTCAGCTTTACGATCCCTGTGAGCCAAGTTGGCATCAAAAACTTAACCTACTTTAAAGTACCCTGTTGACTCATTTTACCCCACTCATACAAAAGGTGGTTTTCAATATTTCTTTTGAGGTTATTTTATGCTGTTTTAAAGTTTGTTTTAGAATGTTTATGTATCGAATTTGATCCATTAAAGACTCAATAAATACGTTGCCTGCTATAAAACCCTACTTCCACCGTGTTTAACCGTTCTTCTTCTTCTTTATGTACCAATTCGTCATATGAATCATGGTGACCAATACAATTACTTTTAAGTACATGTTATAAAACTAAGAATTTCATAAAATTTCATAAGTTTCCCAGGATTTCGGCAAACACTCCTCTATCTCTTGCCGTCCTCAGAAGATATCCTACATCTCGGAATCAAGTCCAGTCCTGAGTATTTGAAATCTAAGCCATTTCTTTCCGTTTATTCTCGACTTCGTGATGATTTGTAACAAACTGTATTTTCGATTTCTCATACACACAGAAAAAAAAATTCGCCAACCGAATTGTTCTAACGATTAATGACTGAATTTTCGATTGTATGAACAGAAATTTTATAATAACAAACCATATTTTATTTTGATACAATTTTTACCGTTAAGGCAATAGAATTGTAATTGCAATCAATTCAAAGTTCGATTATTATCTTCATCGAAATTCGGTTGGCAATAAATTTGGTAGTCACAACGAATCTGTTTTCTGTGTGTAATATGTCCAAGGTAGGCTGTTTTCCGTTTTTTTTTTATAGTTGTTAAGAGCTCTCTATTTCAACGCATTCTTCTCAGCACCTCCTTATTTGATATAAAATCGGTCCATGGTATTTTTAGTATCCGTCAATAAATCCACATTTCGAAGGATTCTAGTTTTTTTTGTATTTAAAAAATAAATCTCTTGCCATTTTTATCCTCCGTCGTATTTCTTTTGATTCGCCCCATTGGTCATTGATTATTACTCCAAGATATTGAAAGTTATAAACCCTTTCGATGGAAAAGTTTTGTATTTTTAAGTTCGCTATCCCGTAGCTATTTTTCTGCTCACAATCATATATCTAGCCTTTCGAGTATTTATTTTCAAACCATATAATTCACTATATGTAACCAGTCTATTCATTAAATCGTGGAAATCAGTGATGCTATCAGCCAGTACTTTGGTATTATCGGCTTATCTAATATTATTTCTATATATGCCGCCTATAAAAATACCCCTAGATATGTTGTTTATGGATTCCTGGCAGATCCTCTCGGTATATACATATATTAAACAATAGTGGGCGGTATACAATCTTGGCGAACGCCTCTCGATATTGAAATGCTTTCAGACAGCTCTAAACCTCAATTTGTGCGGATCGGTACCAATAAAGACTTTTGTCATCTATACCGATTGACATAAGGATGTCCATTAATTTGTCGAAGCATAAGAAAACATCCTTTTGTACATCTCTACATTTTTGGACTAATATCTGTAGAGAAAAATGCACTTCACGGGTACCCATTCCTTCTCTAATCCCAAACTTGGACTCCCCCATTTCCTTTTCGCATTTTGAGTATATTCTCGATTGAATTACTCTTAGCAATATTTTCAGAGCGTGCCTCATTAGACTTATAAGTCTGTAGTCATTACAAGATTTTGCGCAGTTTTTCTTGGGTATGGTTATAAATGTGGATTTCAGCCAGTCTTGCGGATATATTCCTGTATCATAAATGTGGTTAAACAACTTGTTAGTAGGTCAATATTATCCGTATCTGTCAGTTTTAGTATCTTCAGAAGGAATCTCGTCAGGCCAGTGGATTTTTTTTTTATCTTTTAGTGATATTATGACAGATTCTATTGCGTGATCCGTTATTGAAGTTCCTGTAAGTGGCAAATCTATTTGTGTATAAAAAGCTGTGCGACCGCTGTCCGAAATAACATCTTCTATATTCTCTTTCCAGATATTCTTTTTTCCCTCAATATCAAATACAGCTTCATTGTCATTGTGATATAAAATACTAGGTGTTTTCTTTCTGTATATTCCGGCGGCTTCTTTTAATTTTTTTGTTTAAATTATAATTGTCTGTAAATTTTGTAGTTTTTCGATCTCCTGACATTGTTCTTGGCTATGCGTATTGCCATTTTAATCTCCCTGTTAATTTCATGATATATAGCTCATAATTAAAATTTTTTATGTTTTCAACGTTCTTCCATTGGTTGCAGTATTTCTGCCGTTATCCATTCGTTTTTTAGGGGCTTTTTGTTGATTCCTAGAGGATTTTCCACAATTGGTTTAAGCGTATGCTTAACTATATCCCATACATTCCCTACATCTTCTCTATCAATGTTGTTTAGTTCTACATTTAAGCGTTCCTTTATATTTGCTCTGATCATCGAGCCTTTCTGTATTTAACTTCTTATGCAACTTTCTCTTAATAAAAGGGTGCTTTCTAAAAAAGAAGGTACTTTTTAAAAAAAAGGGAGCTTTCTAAAAAAGTGCAACATGTTTTAAGAAAAGGGGTTTTTTTAAAAGTGCGTATTATTTAAAAGAATAGTTAATTAAAAAAGGTATTTTTGTGATAAAAGGAACTTTAAAAAAAGAGATTTTTTTAAAAGTGTATTATAAATTAAGGGTACTTTTAAGAAAAGGGTACCTTTAGAAAAATTACTTTTGTAAAAAAGGGTATCTTTTTATATAAAGGGAATTTAAAAAAATTGTACTTTTTTAAAAAAATTTTACTTTTTAAAAAAGGGTACTTTTGAAAAATGGGTACTTTTTATAAAAAAGGGTACTCTAAAAAAGGGTACTTTTAAAAAAAGGTACTTTTTAAAAAAGGGCACTTTTGAAAAAAGGGCACTTTTAAAAAAGGTATTTTTTGAAATAAAGGGCACTTTTTTAAAAAATATTAGTTTTTAACGTTAAAGGGGTACTTCTTTAAAAAATTGTACTTTTTAAGGGTACTTTAAAAAATAGTACATTTTTCAAAAAAGGTATGTTTTAATATAGGGTATTTTTTCAAAAAGGGTACATCTTTGAAAATGCGTACTTATTAAAAAAGGGTACTTATTAAAAAATGGGTACTTTTATAAAACAAAGAGATTACTAATTTAAAAAAGGGGTAGCTTTTTAAAAAGTGTGGTTCTTTAAAAAAGGGATTTTTTTAAAGTTAAAATTTTAAAACAATTACTTATTTGAAAAAATGTACTTGTTTTAAACGTACTTTTAAAAAAAATTTACTCTTACTTTTCGAGGATTTATATTTTTTCTTCATTATATCGTATTCCTTATTATATCGTGATAACGATTAAAAATATGTGGCAATACTTGCTTAAGCTAGCAAATTCCACAACTACAATAATTACAGCGGTAAGAAAAAATTACAACATATACATACATTAGGGTTGGTCGATTTGTAGGAACAAAAATTTGTCGTTATTTAGCCATCGATTTTTCGATACGTTTTGGCATGAGGAATCCTTTTCGAGGCGGCCAAATTTCAATTTTTTTTACTTTTTCTCAACTTTTATCTTTAAGGTTTTTTTAATAAGTAATAAGTTTAGATAAAAATCGGCTGATTTAATTTAATTGCGGGAGAAAATATATAAAAATTAGTTTGGAGCCTTTAAAATAACAAAAAAGAATCAGCCGATTTTTTTTTATTACCTACTAAAAAAAAACTTAAAAATAAAAGTTGAGAAAAAGTCAAAAAATTTAAATTTGAACGCCTCGAAAATGATTTTTTTTGATATGTCATAGTGGAACTTTTTTCCTCATGCGAAAAGCTTTTGAAAAATCGATGGCACAATATCAATTGCAAAGTCCACCCACCCTAATATACATATCTTAAGAAAAACAACAACAAACACATTGAACATTTTTAATTTTTTTTGAAGAGTTTTTTTCACATTTTCATTCATATCTCTATAGCCTTTGGACCGATTATGATGATTTTAAATGACAACACCTTTGAGATGTTTATAAACGATTTTATGCGAAATCGAAGAGATAATAACAAATTTTTAATACTTTAAAAAAAAAAGTTCAGAAATCTCTAAATTTTAGATTGCATTCCGTAGAAGAGCAATCGATTTAACAAGCCCGCTAGAAGAAGCAAGAGGTTTAATTTTCCCCAACTCACCTCATTGCATGCCTCAGAATTTGAAAATAGTTAATTTAAATAATAAATCAAAATTCAATTTGTTTAACTCTGTCGTGATGTGTACTGGCTGGCGCAGTCACGTTGACCCACGCCGTAATCCGCGTATTTGAAAAAAGATTTTTAAATATGGAGAAGATGCTAATGGAGGTGGCCCTTTTCATTAAATCAATGAAATTATGGCTCGTTTTATCACAAATAATTTCACATGCTTCATTTTTTGAATTTTGAAGCGAAGTGTTTCCGGTCAATAGGTTTCTAAAAAGAATGAACTGCTTGAAGCCCTAAGATCTAAGTGGGTAAAAATTCTGGAGGAGATAATAATATTCTTTAGTCTACTTATCTTAGTGATTCTCCGCAAAGTAAGATTTCGGAAGGTCCTCAAAGTATATTAATGTTGCAGAGATGGCCTCCTCATTCGACTCGAACCGTTATGAGGAAAAAGTTGCTGGGACACAAATCTAGGGAATAAGATGGATGCGGAAATAAATCGTACCTCAACTCGTTTATTTTTGACTCCGAAACTGCACAATTGTGCACTCGACAATTATGTAGATGGAAGATTACTTTGGTTAGGCTAAATGCGGTCGTATTTCTTGAGTTCTTCGCTTAAGGGGTGTTCCTCGCCTAAAGGCGAAAATAGGGCGTATTTTCATAATTTTACTGACTTTGGGTTAAGTTCAAAATCAGGTCACACATTTTGCACTTCGGGTTTCTATATAGAAGCCCAAATGCAGAAAGAGAACATACCTATAATAACTTCGACGCCCTTTCTGAATCCAGTTCTAGAATCCTAGAGAGTTGCCCGAATAGTGACATCGTTGTTGCTGGCGATTTTAATATCCATAACTCAACATGGCTTCACCATTCGAGTCAAACAACTCCCGAAGGCCGTTAAGTTGAGCTTTTCGCGGCGCATAACCATCTTGCGCAAATAGTGAATCAACCAACGCACATTCCGTGCATTGAAGGGCAACGACAAAATACTCTCGACATTTTTCTCACTTCACACCCTGATAAGTATGAAGTGAAAATATTTTCTCCTCTCGGTAATTCGGATCACTGCACCATTTCCGCATCCTTTGCGTACTCTGTACTTCAAAGTGTTTCAGCACCAACTATGAAGCGCTTAGTTTTTATTTACGAAAAGGCTCGTTAGGCTGAGCTCAACGATTTTATCAAGCATTTCAACTGGAAACTTTGTTTCCTAGATAAAAATGTTGATGCTGCTGCGAAAATGGTGGAAAAAATAATAGTGCTTGGTATGCGATTATTCATTCCATCAAAGCACATTTCGGCTAAACCAAATCAAAAATTATGGTTCAACCACACCTGCAGAGATGCAGTCAGATCCAGATATTGGCGTGAAAATAAAAATTCCGCCACTGAACTGCAACGCAAACGGGCGAGAACTGAATGTGCCAAAACACTAAGGCGCCAAAAGTTTATTTACGATCAGCGTCTTCGTGCTAAGGTTCTCTATGCTCTTTGGGGTAGTAAGAGCTTTTGGTTATTTGGCAAAAGGGCAAATATTCACTGAACCGGTTGATAATGCTAACCTCTTATTTGAACTTTTTGCAAAAAACTCGTTTTTGCCGGATAGCGATCACCTCTGCCCGAACTTGAAAGTGTATCTTGTACTATGCCTTAAATATTCTTTCGGGCACATGCAGTTAAAAAAGTTCTTTCGGATCTCAACATTAATAAGTCTTCGGGACCGGATGATATACCAGCACTGGTGCTGAAACAGTGCTCTTCGACGCTAGGCAGTCCATTGGCCAACCTTTTCAGCCTTTCGTACCGTGCGGGAGTCTTTCCCTCTTACTGGAAAGTTGCTATTGTCCAACCAATCCCTAAAAATGGTGCGGCTAATAACCCTGAAAATTACCGTCCAATTGCAATCTGCTCTGCGCTCTCAAAGGTGATGGAGAGCATGATCAATTTCCATCTTGTGAACAACTTAGAGGCCAATTCACTTCTTAGTGATCGACAGTATGGCTTCCGTAGAAATAGTTCCACGGGAGACCTGTTAGCTCTACTTTCTGAGCGCTGGAGTTGATCCATTCGCAATTTTGGCGAAAATAAAGTGATTGCTCTGGATATTTCCAAGGCATTTGATCGTGTGTGGCACGGTTGGGTTCGGTAATGACTTCTCTCGATTTATATCGAGTTTTCTCAGAGACCGAACAATACGTGTTGTTATTGATGGGGTCTCATCTAATGAGTTTCAGCTTAATTCAGGGGTACCCCAAGGTTCCGTTCTATCTCCTTGTCTTTTCCTTATCTCTCTGAACGACCTTCTAGGTCAAACTTTTAATTCTATTTACTCTTTCGCAGATGACAGCAGCATTTGTCATTCATTTTTCTTTAGTTGTAGGCCAAGCCTCTTGGAGGTTGGGGGCAGAAGGCAGACAATGAATGACACACTCAATCAAGACCCGTTAACAATCTCCGAGTGGGGTAAAGCGAATAGGGTTGATTTTAATGCGTTGAAGACTCAATGCTGTATGTTGACCCATAGCGCCATGGAATCAACAATGTCATCTGTATATATGGGTGGTATAGGTATAGAGGAATCGGATACTCTTGATGTTCTAGGCATGAGAATTCGATGTGATGTTCGTTGGAACGAGAGTGTTTTTCAAGTGTCGAAAGAAGCATTCAAGTGTCTTGGTTTTCTAAAACGTTGTAAAAATTACTTCACCCCTTCTGATCTCCTTAAAATCTATACCAGTTACATCCGACCGAAAATGGAATACAACTCCCATATATGGGTAGGAGCTTCAAAGTCTATTTTGGAGTTACTGGACCGTGTACAAAGGAGGGCGTTGGCGCTCATCAATGACAGTTGGGTATCCAGCTCTATTGATTCATTGGAACACCGTCGGAATGTGGGTTGTGTAGCACTGTTCTATAGATATTACCATGGGAAATGTTCTTCTGAGATTAGCGAACTTTTTCCAAGTGCCCGAGTTTCGGTTCGCTCTACCCGCTTCTCTAGTAGATCACATCCGTTTGTAGTCTATTGTCCAGTTGACCGCACAACGCATTACAGAGAGATTCATTTATCGGTGGAACTAGCCGTATCTGGAATGAACTCGCCGCAGAGATCTTTCCTGACAGTTATAATTTAATAAAATTTAAATCAAATATCCACGAACACTACTTCCTCTTTCCCGCTTCCCACAACCTATTTTCCTGAAATCAACACAATGCACTGCATTTGTAGGGGGCATCCCCTGAGTGTGGTTAAAAAAAAAATCCTTTTTGAAGATATGAATAATGTTGGATTATTTATTTAATATACACGTTGTAGTATAACATTTGAAGTATCTTTGACTTAATTTTCAATTAAAAATTTGAATAAATAAGTCCGTGACAGCGAATCTCCGGAGGCGCCGCGAAAAAATGTTGTTTTGTGATGAACATAAGAACTCGTTAGCGGCTCATGTGAAATAGAAAAATCGAAATGCGTATAAAAGGTGATATGCTTTCCGAGGTAATCACGAGCAGTTTTTTGAAATTTTTTAAAAATTTTTTTAAATATTTTTGGTAGCATTTTGAAGTAAAAAACACGATTTTTGCTATAAAATTTCGGTGATTTGTTGTTAAAACATGGGAAAAAAAAACTCTTCGCGGTTACCTGGTGATTTGTGTATAAAATTTCAAACTAATCGGTCAAGTAGATTTTGTGTTATGATGTTCACGGACTTGTTTGCCAGAAAATCGATTTAAAGTTTTTTTAAAACTGATTTATATACGATATTCTGTATGACACAATACTCTCGACATGCTTACGTTCAGAAAAAATTAAAAAAAGGTTTTAAAACCTTACCCCCTTTAACTGGCCCAATACTGATAATATTCTCTGTTTATTGTTTTTCCATTTTTTCAGATACTTAATATAGATAATTCCATGTGTATCCAAAAATTGTGGCCACCGCATCAGCCAAGTTCACTGTTTTTTCTCGGGGCAGATTCATCTGTTAAAATCTATTGCTTTGAGTGTTGTTTCATTTCTGAGACATCCATGTGTCATCGACATGTGTTATCCACGTTTATGTATCGGCGAAGGAATTCATCAGGATCGCGACGGAAAAGCTTTAAAGCAGCTACTAAATCAATCACACGGATTGTGGTTACTCACGATTGTGAGCAACTTAATGCGATAACCTATGATAATATTTCGAGAAGTTAAGGCCTAGTTACCCACACGTAATGGAATCGGCGCGAATCAGCTGATTAAACCTGTCTTATGAAAGACACAAACAAGTGCTTAGCTTCTGTTGATTTTAGATTTTTGCTACGTTTGTAACAGCTGATAAAGTTTGGTTAATTTTACACAGCAACATGCTGGTACGTTTTTTACGTTCCATAATTGGACTAAATGCCAACGTTACGATACGATACAGTTACATTTTAACAACGTGTGGGTAACTAGGCTTTTAGACACCAAGTAACGCAGACAAAAGAGAACACATGACGCGAATCTGTAGCAAAGGGTTTTTACCTTTAAAAAATGTTTTCTCTGCTTTCTCATAGATCAGGTTACATATAATAAAAAAAAAACCTTATTCTGTAGAATTTGGACACTTACGTTTATTTAACGGTTACATCTCGATAATTGATAGGAGAAACATTGATAGAATTCCACTTTTAACTGGACGAACAAGTTGCACATTCTTATTAACACACAAAGCATATGGATTTGTTGTGTTAACTGAACTTGTTTCCGTCTGTAGGGTTTATTTACAGTAACTGAACTTTATGGTTACTACAGCCCAACTATAGTCCCCTAAGACGAATTTATGTTGTGATAATAAAATATAGCAGTTTGAACGGTTTTCTCTGTTCTCAGTTATTTGATCCGTTGACTAAGACTCAATTTGTTTTCCAAAAATACACAATCCTCATTTGATTAAACTTAATAACAAACGAATTATGTTGCATTTTCTAGTTATGTATATAACTTCTATGAAAAGCTACAACTGTATTTTTTTAAGGACTAAAGTTTACAGCGAGCACATTATGTAAATTTTTTCTAATACAAAATAAACAACAACAAATTGCTCCCAAATGTAACAATTCATGTACTCTTACATTGTGCATCTAACTTTAAAAACGAACTTTCAAAAGTCATGGAAAACTAACAGAAATACAGACAACGTGTTATAAATTTTTTGATTCTTAGGGAAACATTTGGTACGCCAATTTTTCTTCTTCGTTTTTTTTTTTTTTTTTTTTGAGGAAAATTTTGTTTATTTTTTGAGACTGTGCTAAAGTGATGTTCGTGCAACAATAAAGTCTTTGTTGTTTGACTGTTGTTAAAATTGTATAAAGTTTTCAACAGTTGTTGAATGCAATAATGTTGGTTGTGCTGTTGTTACTTAGTCTTCGGCGATAGTGAAACTATGCTACTGTCATGATTAATGTGCGCGACATGGTTGCATCTTTTTGCAGAGTTTTTTTTTGTGTTCTTCATAATTTGTAGTTGGAGAAGTGTATTAAATTTGACAGTTAGTATGATACACTAAAAGAAACTTTAGAGATTTCTATGATTTATGCTTTGCATGGCATACCTGAACCTCGACTATTGGTGGAGGGTTAGAAAAGTTTTAAAAAATTGAGCTTGAGATTGTTTCAGGGTATTCAATATTTATTTAGTTTTTGTCTCTTGAAATTTCCATGTTGTTTTCCTGAGCAATGACATGCAATTTTTATATGAAGAATATTGTATTCTTTTGCTTTGGGATATAACAAAAATTAATGTTGGCAATGTGTGGGATTTTCTTTCTCATAATTTTCTTTTAAATTCTAAAAGTTTAATGATAAAACTTTTAAAGCAAATGTTAATGCATTTTTAAACTGTTATAAAATTCATAACTGTTTCTATTTAAGGTTTAATTTTTGTTTAAACGATTTCCACTTTATAGATCTTTAACGTATTTATTATCTATTTTCTGCTTAATTTTTGTTCCTTATTTTATTTTCTTTATCTCATTATTGTACGTAGTGTATGCTGGTATTGTTATATTGTCATTATCATAATAAAAAGGGAGACCCTTTGGCTAACAAACAATGGATTTTCTTAAGTTTACTTGGAAGTTGTTGTCTTTGATTATGAATGTGTCGGAAATATGCTGAGACAATCATGTATAAGGAAACTGTAACTTCATTGAGCTTCTTATTTCTTATAAGAAAACTTTGTTTTTTTTTGTTTTGTCTAATGAACTATTTTCTTTGTTTTATTCTTATTTTCTTTATGAATAATGAGGTTTCATATAAATTACATACATATACTCGTAACTAGAATTTGAATCTGTATTTAAACTTTTGGGTTTATAGGTCATAGGAATGATTTCACATAATTGTAACCCAAAAAAATAAGAATGAACTGTGAAAGTGACTTGACACTACTTTCAACTACATAGTTCTGAAGTAGTTAAGGTACTCAAGAATGCAAAATAGTGTGATCTGAAAAAAGTTCATATAAAAATTGCAGAATAAATTGAAGTAAACAAAATTTGTTAAAATGGAAAAAAATCGTCATACCCATTAGACCTTAAAAAAAAAAGATGATTTTCGAATTAAAAGAAACCATTCGTGAAACAAAAAGTTTGGCGTTATGTGAAGCTTAATATTAGAAATATTTGTGGTTTCTAATGACTTGGATTTAGATTTATAACGCAATAAAAAAGGAAAAAAAAAATTAATATGATAAAGAAACAAGTGGGAGTGTTAAATTCGGCTGTGTGGAATCTTAGATACATTAATATCTAAACTTATGGAACAATTTATAACAAAAGTACACAAAAACTTAGGGCCGCCCTAAGTAGAAAAAATTTCATATGGAAACAATCTATTCAATTATAACATAACAATTATCACAATAAATCACAATAAATCGCTGATGAAGGCTGAACTGCCAGAAACCGGTCCGATTAAGAATACACTGTAGTTATGAACTTCTTCTTCTTTTTCTTCTGTACAAGGCACCATTGAAACAAAATTAAAAAATTTGCATATTACTTACAGTACTAATTGTAACTAGCAGATTCCAGCCCTCGAAATTCGAGTGCAAATTCTAGGAAATTTTATTTTTTCATTAAATAAAGACCCTAAAGGTATGCTAATCAATTATAGCCAATTCGCAAATCAGAAAAACAAAGTCATTTTTATTACAAACACATTAAACAATTTAATATACACACACATAGCATTGTATAATTTTATGTATGTGTTAGTAGCAACTTTAAATGCAATTTACTCAAAATAGAGAAAAAAAAAATTAAAAATCTGTAAATCTGCAAAACGACTAAAAAGAAATACCTTTCAAATAATATACGTTTGGTCAAAATCGGGATAAAACGGCAGAACAAAACATCGGTCACAAGAAATCGCATAGCCTATTTATAAAGGGTCCGCCAAATAATTTTTTTTTTGAAAATGCTATAAAAAAAAAACTACTGAATATTATCTCAAATTTCTTTTTTATTTGAAAGTACAATCCTTCCGGTTAATAATGAAAAATAATTTCATTCAAATGGCTGCCTCCGCTGGCCATGCAGTAGCCTACACGATCGGTCCAATTTTTAAGCACATTATCGATTGTGTGCAGCTGTGTTTCACCAATGGCTTCACGAATATTGTCCTTTAAAGCGTCAATTGTCTCTGGCTTTGAGGGCACCCCACAAATAATAGTCCAACGGTGTCAAATCGCAGCTCCGAGGTGGCCAAACGACATCAGCTCTGCGGCTGATAATGCGATCTTCAAAAACAGGGCGCAAAACATCGAGTGTAGCTTCGGCTGTGTGGCACGTAGCGCCGTTCTGTTGAAACCAAATGTTGCCAATATCCTCCTCTTCAATTTTTGTGAACAAAAATTCGTTCAACATGGCCCGATAACGATCGCCATTGACTGTAACGGCCACTCCTTGCTCATTTTCGAAGAAAAATGGCCCAATTATGCCTCTGGACCAAAATCCGCACCAAACAGTGACTCGTTTTGGGAGTATCGGCTTTTCAATGTATGCGTGCGGGTTTTCTGTGCCCCAAATGTGACAATTTTGCTTGTTTACATACCCGCCAAGATCAAAATGAGCTTCTTCTGTAAGTCGATCGCAGGCCCACTTAGCGAAGCGAAAACGCATTGGATGGTCAGTTGGCTTCAACTCCTGAACCAATTGGACTTTGTTTGGCGTCATACCAAAGTCTTTATGCAAAATTCGTCTCAATGATGCCTCCGAAATGTTCAATTCTTGAGAACGACAATGAATTGATGTTGATGGCGCTTCACGCACACCTTCTGCCACAGCAGCAATATTCTCGGGTGTACGCACTGTTTTTGGCTTTTCACGCTTTGGTTTATCGATGAGGATGCCAGTTTCTTTCAATTTTTTCACAAGATAACGAACATACGGAGCTGACGGTGCTTCTCTTCTTCCAAAATCCGTACGCAATTTTCACACACATTCTGCAACATTACCATGATTTTCAAAGTAATGTCGCAATATTTCCCAGCGTTGTTCAAGCGTATACACAACCATATTCGTTCAGCGGAAGGATGAAACTAATTATCTGTCAAATCAGACATAAGCTAAGTGTTACCATTCACGAAATAAGCACTAGTTGAAAAAAAAAAAAACGTTAGATGGAGGACCCTTTATTATAGACATGTCTGAAAAATTACGTTGAATCTAGTAAAAAAAATATTTTAGAAAAATAAACAACTTGATAAACTTAATACCAAATTATTTGGAAACCACACTCTGATAGGATTATCACTGCCCTTTTTTGAACCCGATCCAGAAATTTAACTTGTGTGCACTGCTATGCACCAACCGATGTTGCAGAACCAAGGATTTCTACGGTCTCTTAACTAGAATAACTGCATCTATAAACCGCGGAGACATAATACTTCTGACAGGCGACTTCAACGCCCAAAGAAGCCCTGGCTTTAAGAGGGCAATGGTCTTGGTGGAAAGACCGAGAATGGCGAGCTCTTCCTGGAAACATGCATGAGTAACAAATTGGTCATTTTTAGAACGCTATTCCCTCACAAAAAAGTGCACAAAGTGATCTGGATCTCTCCCGATAACGTCACCGAAAATCAAATCGACCACATTGCCATTAGCCGAAATTTCCGAAACAAGCGTGGCGCCGACTCACAGTGGGTGAAACGCTCAATCTAGCGGATTTAAATTAATATTTCGGCTGTTTCTGATCCGATCGGCACCAAACTTTCAGGAATAATTTTTTATATATCCCCTAATATATGTGCCAAATTGGTCCACTATAATCCAAAATTTCTATGTTTTCATACGATTTAAACTAAAATAGTTTATACTCATATTTGAATATTTTTAATTTTTAATTTTTTTATTTGTATTTTTATTTTAAAAGTTTTTTTATTAAAATTTAGTAAATAATAACATACACTGTTTATAGAAATTATTCAGAATCTGAGCTAGCAGTGTATGAACATGGATCCTGCAGTTCAGCAAAAGAAAGTAGATTTTTAACTTCTTTGTCTAATGCAATATTTTTTTTTGGAGGACCTAGAAGTAGATTTAGACAATGATGATATAAAGGGATCTGAGGAAAACAAGAGTGCATGCATCAGGTCCTCCATTGTATGCTGTCGAGAAGTTTTACGTGTGTGATGCAAGCGGAAATTTTGGACGTCTTTATTTCTAGCCTCAAGTGCTTCTTCCGACATCATGCCAATTGGTAGCTTAACATTATTTATAATTTCTGCTCCATGAATTAAAATTTTGTGAATAGAACTAGGCATGTAAAACAATGGATATTCATTAACATATATTTGAGCTGTTGCAAATGCATATTGCCGAAAAGCATCTGGATTAACATCGTATCCATAAGCCATAGCACGCAAAATTACGCTTAATCTTATAATAATATCTTCACTAACACCTGTTATTTGGGCAGGCAAATTGGGTTGTTGAAAGAACCTTCTAGCTGCGTTGGCATTATTTGTATTGCCACAACCAGCCATTGGTATATCCACAAGTAACGCCATTTTCTTTCTTAGCTCGTTTTGTATGTCTACTTTCCTTTTTTCAACTATATCGAATCTGCCGCTTTTTAATGGGAAGCCTGTATGAAATATGAATGACACACTCAAAACAACGAATCCACGCATGAAGAGTGGATAAACCATACTGGGAAAATTTTCATTTACTGGTAGCTTTTGGATCACATTCAGATCGTTCATTATTTTCGGTGTAGCTTTACAAATTCCGCACGTTTGTAATGATGTTTCCACAATAGTACTAAACAATTTTCCATCTTTAATTGTCATATAGAACTGATGATGAACTTGGAATGTGCTTGCACTTGTTGGTCTAATATTTGATATTTGAGTTTCAACACTCTCAACCTCGATATTGACCACGTTGGATGTTTCCTTCTGACAATTAATTTTGATTGGTCTGCAGAAGCGAGTTGAAGAAGGTCGCGAATTTTTCCTAATAATGTTGGATCCGAATTGCGCTTACAATGGTACAATGCAAACCGTAAACATATGCTCATCGATCATATTCTTTTCAGGATCACTATATCGTAGCCGGTAGGTAGAATGTCCACTACTGCCATCACATCCCCATTTATAACTTGCAACTAATTTTTCATTTCCATTGGTACAGAATTTTTGAAATAAATCAGGGTGTGCTGCAATTATCCTAGCAACAGTGTGGTCCACCAAGCTCTGAAGGAGCACTTCAGCAGACGAATCTGTCACCAATAATCAACTAGGATAGCACATTTGCTTAGCTAGTCTCAAAACATCATAGCTTGGGTAAATGTTGGCACTTCGATCTTTGGCACCAGCCTGCATTAATTTGTACGAGTGTTTCGTATAACCTCCATCAATATAAAGAGCCAAGGCTTCTTTTGGAGTATATTTAACAGGTAGTAGGCTCTCAGATTCAATACTTTTTTTTAATTTTTGCAGCCATGACATCATTTGAATCCAACATTGAAATTACCTGCGATGCAGTTCTTTTTCCAGTCCTGTAAAGACTTGATCGAGTTGCCGCAATTAGCTCGCTGCACGAAGATTCATTTATTAATGACGAAACTTTATGGGCTTGACTTTTTACACTACAAGCTGAAAACTCCTTTACCGGTCGTCCAACTTGTACAGAAGTTGTTGGAGCAATTAACTCAAGGTCTCCTTCTAACCATTCCTTGTTTCTTTTTTCAAAATATGGTAATCTTCTATTGCAATCTTTCCATTTTTTCACTAACTTGACAATAGAAATTATTAATTTTCTACCCATTTCACGGCACTGTTCTTCGTTATGATTATTTTTTTTTTATCAATTATGTTGTTGAATATGTGGTTTTCTACTACCAAAAATTTTTTAGACGGAACAGCTTCGTTATACCATATTAAAAACAGTTCTCTTTTTGAGACTGACATCGTACCTACAAAATGGAATAAAAATGAGAGTCGCAAAAAGTGCCAAAAGATTTTGGCCATTTTACATTTACAAGAAACAGTACAAACAAAATAAATAAGATTTGGAGCGGACACTTTTGGACAACAAAAGATCTCCTCTTCAGAAGTTCACTAAATGACATTTAGCGGAGGACACATCGAAGGCTATTTTCTACTGATATTTGTAAAAAAATATATAAAACACAAGCCACAAACAATTTTTTTTTTAATAAATACATACCATAAACTTAAAAAAAACACTTTACTTGCCAAATATGAAAATAAGTTTTTTGTTTACAAAGCTCGTTTTGCACTATGTGAAATGGCGGAAAATTTATTACAGCACCTGTTTAAACATATGTTATGTTTGAAAGCTCACAGCTGTTCGAATATATAAGTTACAAGAAAACAAAAGTTATCGATAAATTCAGTGAGATATTGGTTATCGAAAATACAAAAAAAAATCGCAGTTAGATTGACCGTTTCACCCACTGTGCGACTGTAGTAGTGACCATCACCTTTTAGTTGACATAATTCGTTTAAAAGTAGCAGCCATCAGAAGAGTAGATAAAGCTCAAAGGAAGTATAACGTCGATAAATTGAAGAACCCAACAATCAAAAACAACTACATAGACTCTCTCAACACCTTCCTTCAAACGATTCCAAATAATATAATGCCTAATTGGAATACTACTTAAACCTTTTTCATTAAGGCAGCCGATGAAAATATAGGCTTTAAAGAAAATAAAATAAAACAATGGATCTCTGACAATACTTGGAAGCTCATATCCGAAAAAAGAGACGCAAAGCACTTATTGAACTCCGATAGAACTTGTAGCGAAAAAGCAAATCTGCGCTCAATATATTTCACGCTAGTCAAGAATTTGGAAAAAAGTGCCCGACAAGACAAGCGTAAATGGTTTGATGATCTGGCCAAAGAAGCCGAAACAGTAGCTGCAACCCATAGAACAAAAGATATATACAGAATTGCTAAAAGAACTAACCCAAATATCGTTTGCTACTAACAAACCGCTTAAAACCAGTAGTGGAGATTTAGTCACATCCAAAAGGGAATGGATGGATGTATGGCAGAGCATTACTCCTCGATGTTTGCGAACACGTCGAACACTGGTCACAACCTATGTGGTTGAATTCAGCACAGTGCTAGGGACGATATATCCACGGACTGCCCAGAAACTCCCGAAATTATGGATGCCATAGTGTCCCTGAAAAGTAAAAAATCTCCTAGACCAAATAATTAGTCTCCTGAACTCTTAAAAGTATCACCCGAAATTAGCGCTAAGTTTATTTACCACGTTATAAAAAATCTTTGGGTAATAAACTCACTTTGCGATTACTTAAAGGAAGGACCAATTATTAACATACCAAAAAAGGAAAACTGTCACAGTGCAAAAATTGGCGTGACATAACCCTTATCAATATCGCAAACAAGATAGTCTCTCAAGTCATCAATAAGAGGCTGTCAGTCGCATTCGATCCGCTTATCCCCAATGAGCAGGCTGGCTTCCTCACCGCAATTCGTGCATTGACCATGTCAACAGTTTACGGATCATAATTGAGCAATCTCTTGAGTGGAGGATATTCTTCGATTTTGAGAAAGCATTCGATAGGCTTTCCCATTCAGCCGTATGGAGTACGTTAGCATGCAAAAGCACTCCAACAAAAATAATTGATATTGTTAAATCTCTATATCGCAACGCAGACTGTCGAATTCTTCATGGTGGCTGTATTAGTGACACACTCACAATTAAAAAGTGGAGTGAGACAAGGCTGTGTTTTGTCGCCCCTATTTTTTAATATCGTCCTCGACAACTTAATGAGAAGAGCCTCGTGCGAATAGAGAGGAATAACTTGGAGATTCAACATAACGCTAGAAGATCTCGACTATGCCGACGACATATACCTGCTATGCCACAACTTCAATGATATGGAGGCTAAGATCAATGCACGGCAAGCTGAAGCAGCTAAGGCTGGTCTAATAATAAATATTGCCACAACTAAAGCAATGAGAATTAATGCTTCTAACAGCGGAACATTCGCAATTGACGAGAATAATCTTGAAAATGCATCAACGTTCTGCTATCTCGGAAGTCTTCTCTCTATAACAGGTGGTTCTGCAGACGACGTAAAAAACCGTATAAAAGCTGGTAAACATTTATTTGGCATTTTAAACCCCATATGGAGATCAGCACATACTTCGAAAGGAACCAAGTTAAACATATTTAACTCCTGTTTAAAATCATCTCTTCTCTATGGATGTGAATCGTGAAATGCAGCACAGAAGGATATTAAATCGCTACAGGTATTCATGAAACGCTGCAGTGCGGAGAATTTAAAAAAAATTCTGGCCAGTTACGATATCCAATGAAAGCCTATGAGTCCAAAACTCCCAAATTCCCGTACACGTCGAGATACAAAAAATTGAATGGCGCTGGCTAGGGCATACTCTTCGAAAGCCCGCTGATGATGTTACAAGACAAGCTATCGAATGAAACCCGCAAGGAAGCCGTAGAAATGGAAGACCAGCCAACCATGACAAAAGCTGAACCAAAAAAAAAAAACAATCGCATCGGACAAATCAGAATGGAATAAATTTGTTATGGTCCTATGCTCCTTGTAGGAACTATGGGAACTTATATATTTATAATACTAAATTATTACAACAAACACACTGAATGTGTAAAATTTTTTTAAGTTGTCCTTATATTTTTGGGCATGTTTTGGCATTATGACGGCCGCTTTACCCAATTTTAAATAGAAACCTGTTCGAAATAATGGCAAACAATATCATCATAACTTTACCCAGGTAAATGATTTATTTTGTGAATGAGCGTGATTTCAACATACAGACGGACGCACTGACGGACATTGTAATATCGACTCGAGTTGTTATGAGGATCAATGATATATATTCTTTATGGTGTCAAAAATGCATTTTTCGATGCGTTGCACAGTGGTGTGGTAGATACATTGAATTAAATTAAAATTTTCCAGAATCATCTATAATATTAATAGGCAAGGCAATTTCTTGTTACCGATTCTACTGTGTCAGTTTCAATTCTATTTTGACCACACATTGAAAGGTGTTTTTTTTAGCTGCCCCCAGATTTACAGATTTTTAAATTTAAAATTTTTTTTTGGAATAAACTGCATTTAACGTTGCTATGAACACATACATAAAATTATTCAATGCTGTTTGTGTGTTTATTAAATTTGTTGATGTGTTTGTAAAAATTGTATACGAAAAGCCCTGTGTTGAAAAAATAAGTTTGGACATAAACCAATAACATAACGCAATCATTATAATAATGTATATCACACGCCCTGTGTTGAATTGAATAGCATAGCTTTAGGTGGCATAAAACGTTGAAAGAAAGAAATTGAATGAAAAAATAAAATTTCCTAGAATTTGAACCTGAATTTCGAGCATTATCATATGGGTTACCATCAATATTACTACTGCTTTGTCAACTAAATCGAACGTAGGTCGATTTACGGGCTTATAGTTAAACAGAAAAGTCAGTAGCTTTGCCAGCACTTATACTACATTGTAATACGATTTGCCAATGCTTTGCCTTGTCCCATAACTTCTAGAATTTGATGTTACAAATTTTTAACATGTGGCTTTTATTAAATTTGCGGGAAAATTAAAAACAAAATTTCTAAAGTGTTTTTAAGTAAAGTAAAAAATTCTTCTTTCTTTGTAAAGCTTAACTTAAAGATAAAAAGAGTTTCGATTAGACAAGCTTTTATGAAAAAAAAAGAATTTCTTCTGCAAAGTTTGAGTAGGTAAGATATTTCTTAGAAAAGCTTCAATAGCCCCGATATTTCCTTAAAGTCAAGCTACTGAGAAATTTTTTGGAAAAATTTTCTTAATTTGCTGAAATAAGCTCAAAAAAGTTATGTTAGCATAAATAAGTATGTAATTGTTTGAAATAAGCTTAAGTTGTGTTCTTACTCCCTCCCTTTTCTTTCTGTAGACTCTTTTGCAGCTTTAGGCCAATTCTAGGTTGGAGACAAAAGGCTGACAAAGAATGACGCACACAATCAAGACCTGTTAACAGTCTTTGAGTGGGGCAAAGCGAATAAGGTTCATTTTAATGCGCTGAAGAATCAATGATGTTTGTAACCCATAGGGACATAGATTCAACAATGTAATCTGCATATATGGGTGGTATATGCATTGGGGAATCGGATACTTTTGATGTTCTGTGCATGAGAATTCAATGTTATGTCCATTGGAACGAACATGTATTTCAAGGGTTGTAAGAAGTATTCCAGTGTCTTGGTTTTCTAAAACTGAATACAACTCCCATATATGGGCACGAGCTTCAAGTTCTATTTTGGAGCTACTGTGGCGTGTACAAAGGAGGGCGTTGATGCTCATTACTGACAGTAGGTATACCTTCTTTTCTTTATTTGCTGGGGGGTGGAAAAATCTCCTAAAGATATGAGTGGTGTCCTTCATTATGAGATTCAACCCGTGTGTACGGCTTACTCCCAAAAAAAAAAAAACGACTCCCCAGTCTTCAACCACTCTCTTCGCGGAACTGCCGTGAGGTATTACTTCATGGGGCTGGTTAGCGCTTTAGACTACTCCTGAGGTGCGAGCTGTGGATGCTCTTATTATCTTATGCATGTCCTCTTCTATGCGTAGTTTCTGATTGATGTTTGTTACAAAGTCGCATACCGAATTTAAATTTTCCTCCGATTTCAGCATTGCATCAACTATGTGCTCAGGGTCCATATTTTGACCAATTTCACTGTTCACTATGCGTCTGTATTCTTCAAATCTGTGGCATTCAAAGAAAACATGTTCCGCATATTCACATAATTTTGGGCATATTGGGCACAGTGGTGAATCATCATGATGGCATTTAAAGAGGTAGCTCCTAAACACTCCGTGGCTCGCTAAGAACTGCGTCAGGTCATAATATACCTCGCCGTTATTGCGGTCTATCCACTTCTTAACACTCGGTATCAATCTTTGGGCTCACCTGCCACTGGTTTATTGTCTCTCTTCTTTGCGTGTTTCTTTTTTCTGTTCTCCCCAGGGTTTTCTTCCCTCGTGACATATACCCCCTGTGCCTCTTCTTTTGCTAGGTCTATCGGTATCATTCTGGCTAGCAGACCTATTGCCTCCACTGATATGTTTCTGTACCCACTGCAGATTCTCAGACAGTTTCGTCTGTACAACCAGAGTACGTTTCGCCTTGACGAGCTTCTAATATTCCTTGACCAGATTGGTGCTCCATACAGCAATATGGACTTCACTACCCTTGCGATCAGTATCCTTCGGCTCTGACGTGGTCCTCCAGTATTTGGCATTATCCTCGCAAGTGCGTTGCCAACTGTTGCCGCCTTTTGTAATGCATATTCCATATGTGTTTCAAAGCACAGCTGATCATCTATCTTGAGTTCCAAGTATGTTATCACCTGTGAGGATGCGATTTCAACATTACCCACTAGTCTCAAGATTTCTCTCTTCTTGCGTCCACTAATCAAAACTGCTTCCGTTTTATGTGCGGCTAGTTCTAATCCAACCATTGAAAGCCAGGTCCTTATTAAGCGGATGGGTTCGTTCGCATACGGTTGCACTTCGTCCAGAAATCGTGCACAGACTACGACGGCTATGTCGTCTGCGAATCCTATGATGTCGGCCTCCTCGGGAATTTGAAGGTCAAGAACGTGGCTGTACATGACATTGCACAGTAATGGCCCCAGTGCTGAGCCCTGCGGGACCCTTACCGTGGCCTCGTATGAGACCTTTAACACTTCTGTCCCATACCAGAGTACTGTGTGAGAAGTTATCCTCATAAGGTATTTTGGTACATTAAGCTTGCGTAGTGAAAGCATTATATGCTTCCAACCCGCGGTATTAAATGCGTTCTTTATGTACAGCGTAATCACCGCACAATATTTCCTGGCCGCTCCTTCCCTTTCCCCTCTATAGCCATTTTGAAATAAGCTTAAGAGAGAGAGAGAGAGAAGTACTTATATCTTTAGAAAAGCTTATAAATGGTTCTCTAGTAAAGCTATAGTGATGATAAAACTGACTTAAGTTGATTTGAAGGACCATATTTTCAAAGTGTATACTCGTATATCGCAAAACTGTATTATTGCCACATATAAAGTATTCGTAAATTGAAAAGGTAAAAGGAAGAACATATTTTAAAAGTTTGGCTCATCTGATCTTTCTTAACAATGCATTGTTTAAATCGTTTGTCTTCAGTTGTCTATGTTATTTCTTTTTTGCTTAATCATCTTCATGTTATTACCACATGCATCCGCATGAACTTATAGATTTCCAAAAAAAATTTCCATTAATTTTCAAATGTTTTTTTTTTGGTGTTTGTTTATATATGTATTTCTTAAACAATTTTTATTTTACGTATCATGACTTTAACGTTTTTTGCTTTACCCGTAAAGTTATATGTTGACGTATTGTGTGATTGTTGAAACTTCGTTGTTTTTTTGTTTAGTTTAGTTTTTGTGCATCCATGACACAATTTCGAAAAGCTCATGCAACATTTGTTTAAAAAAGAACAAAACAAAAACAACAACAAAAACTGCATTTATGCAGCTGTGTCTGGTGTTTGTGATTTGGCGGCTTAATAAAAACAATTGTCAAAAACATTTGAATAAGTTTTTATCTTTTTTTTTTGTGTGGCAGAGACAGACGATAATTGGTTGAGTAAGATTCTTGAAATTGAATGCTTCAAATCGGTCGTTTTTTTTTGAGAGGGCCGTAAACAAAAATAAAGCTGTAATAGTAAACAAATTAAAATTGTAATTGTAAACAAATTAAATTTTTTTACACTTTTGAAATCTTATAACAATTTACAATCTTACGCAAGTAGTTAGCAAGAGCTTTTACAGAGTTAAAAAATTCTACAGAAAAAGTTGAATTTGCTAGAAATGTAGTAAAAATTGAGTTAGCGAGTTTATTGAATTAACGCGTTTAAAGAATAGTCTCCGAAAGTCGTTCCTACAATATATGTATGTTTATGTGTTAATAGCAACTTTAAATGAGCATTACTCCAAAAAATGTTCCAAACGGTGCAAATCTGTAAATGTGATGGACAGCTAAAAAGAAATACCTTTAAAATGAGGTATTTTTGGTCAAAGTCTATTGGTAACTAAAATTTTTATATCGGTCACAAGAAATCGCCTTGCCTATTAATATTATAGATTATCCTTTTCACAATTTTATTTTGTTTTTAATTTAAATTTTTATTTAATAATTTTTCTCTCGAATACTTGATATCAATTTTGTAATTCCCAATATTATTTTGGATACACCCAATTTCTGTACTTTATACTAACATCTTTGGAAGCTATTTATAATCACATCCAAAGTGTTTTTAAATGTGATTCTCTTAAGATGCCTTTAATTTTTTTGCTGGCGGGCTGTATAAGTGATATACATATGTACATAGAACTGATATTTAAATATATAAAAATTTTTTTTATAAAAAAAAATAAAATATACTTGAAATGGAAAGTTCAAAATGGTAAAAAGTGCTATGAAGGACAAATAAACATTTTTCTTAAATATACCTATTCGAAAAAAGTGATTTGTTACGACTTCCGAAACGCTAGTTAAAATATGCTGCCAAAATTCATGAAAGACAGGTTCCGTTTTATGACAAGCCCATATTAATTTTATCGGTAATGATCAAATTTTTCACCACATCCTGATAATGGCATCTATTTCAATTCTATGGAAGTTCTTTTTTGCCCGGAGTGCTAGGTTTTTCTTGAATTGGAGACCTGCAATTTCAATTCACTTTGAAATTAAAATCATTAATCCATTAATTTTTTTTTTTACAAATCAATAAAATTTTTTTTAATACGTATATTTTTGAAAAATTTGCATAATTTGACAAACATCTCCTTCCTTCGTTTTTTTCTTTTTGTTTTAATATAATTTTGCATAAATCTACTATAAACAATCTGAAAAACAAAAGCGGAAATTCCTGTTTTGGTTTCTTTTTAAAATCAACCAAGTGGAAAATTTATAAATTAAACAGAGACAAACGTTTTTTTTTTATTTGGCAATTTAAAATCTTTCAGATAGAAATTTTTTTTTTTATGGTATTTTCCTTATTGGGTGTTTATTATGAAAACACAAGTTTTTGTATATTTTTATACTTTTGTTCTTTAAAATATTCTCCCTCATAAACAATGAAAGATTAAAAATAAAAATAAAAACAACTTTCTAATTATAGGCTTATTTATAGGCAACACATAGAATAGATAAAGATTTTTTGTATTCGCTGCTATATGTCATGTTTTATTTCATTGTCAAGGGGATTCTCAGTTTTAGCCATGTTCGGCTGATATTAGTAAATTAAGTAAATTAAGTGCAGATCTTTAAAATAATCAATTCAATTATGGAATAACTCATATCACATTTGACAAAAACTATTATTATTATTATTGTATATATCGAAAAGTATGCCATTCCGTTTGTAATAATTAGAAGAAAAAAATATATATATAAAATAAAACATATATTTTTGATCCTTGTAACAAGCGGAGTTGACGGAGCAGTGTCCGTGTGTCCGACTGTGGAAATCTAGATCATGCTTCTCAATGGGTCTGGTGGGTTGCTAGTTTTTAGTGAAAATTATGCAGTGACATCCTGCCCAGACTGCTATTTAAAATTATTAAAATTGGTTCAATACGTCCCAAGATTTCACTGAAAATGTAGAAAACTCTTGAGAATAATAATAGTTCCTTGAACTTTTTTCCAATTTCAGTCCAAATAAATTCGATTTAATAGTTAGTGAGGAATCCAAGGTCAAAGGTGGACTTTAATTTTTTTGCATTTAGCATGAAAATAGGGTGGATAAATCAACCTTTTAAATATACTTAGAATATTTTTTTTTACAGGTTTTCCCATTGAAAAATTAATCATAAATATTTTTTGTTAGGAAGTTTTTTAATTTTTATTAAAATTAACAGTAAAACTAAATTATAATCATTTTTCATTTAATTGGAAAATTGCTTCGATATTCACTTCTTCACCTAAGTCCGGATGTTCTACTTTCCATTGATTTCGAACGCTAGAGATGAATGGGATTTGCGGAAAATTTTCCGAAAACAATTTCCCGAAAACAATTTCCCGAAATTACAGTTTCCCGAACACAATTCCTCGAAATGACAATTTCCCGAAATTACAATTTCCCGAAATTACAATTTCCCGAACACAATTTCCCGAAAATACAATTTCCCGAAATTACAATTTCCCGAAATACAATTTCCCGAACACAATTTCCCGAAACTACAATTTCCCGAAATTACTTTTTCTTCAAATAGCTTGTTGATGGCATTTCCGAAACAATACCATCAGAAATTCCGGCCAAAGCGCGAACAATCAGTTCATGACCACTTGATGTAGTGGTCCGGGCAAGATCTTTCAGCTCATTAACGATTTTTTCTTTAGCAGTGAGCGTTATCCGTCGGGAGGTCTGAATACCGAAGTGTTCAAAGTCACAATGAAAAAAAAAAGCGTATGAAACTCCAATAAATAGGTCCGGATGACGAGGGAGGGTGGAAAAGGAAGGGCGCGGTGCGGGATGGGGGAATTGTTTTTTCGATAAGTCGTATACTCGGGAAATTGTTTTTTCGAGAAATCGTATGCAGAAAGTGTTTTTATGGGGGAAATCAAGAATATATGGGAAGTTGTAAACTAAAAATAGGGAAATTGTAATTTCGGGAAATTGTAATTTCGGGAAATTGTTTTTGGGAAATTGTAATTTCGGGAAATTGTTTTCCGGGAATTGTTTTTTCGGGCAATTGTTTTCGGGAAATTGTTTTTGGGAAATTGTTTTCGAGAAATTTTCCGCAGAGGGATGAATGGATGTAACGTTATCAATAATGTATTGAACTGATCTTCATTTGTAATATATCGTAACATTTTTCTGGTACTGTGCTCTCTACAAAATCTGTAATCCTTACTCCTTTTTTCCTGAGCTTCCTCTGATAGATCTTGTGAACTGTTGCATACATATTTCTTGGTTGTACGTACATATTTTCGCAGTTTCCTTAGCATAATCTTCAAATTTTTTTGAGTCATTTTCTTCATGGCACGCAAGTACTTCTGGGATTATTTTATGTCTACTCCTATTATTTCAGATGCTGTTTATGGATCTCAAAAGAATATAATCCAAATTTATATGCATATTATCTAATGATTTTGTCGGGACTTGGTTTATTTGGCTTGATGTTGCTTGCCATATGATGCAGCTGGATACAGCCTTCGTGTTTGTAAAAGACTGGCCTACTTTTCCATTTTTCATTGTCAGCATTAATTACTTCAATATGCTGCCCAGCTAACTGTAATTGTAATGGCTGTAGTGTTGCAATTTGGGCCTTGATATCACTAACTTCTTTTTTAATGGCATCATGAGTTTCTTTTTTGAAATCAAATTTGATTGGCCTGCAGTATTTCGTGGAAGGTGGTATCTCATTTCTTCAAATATCCTATGTTTGCGTTGTACTAGTCGAAGACTCTGAATCTTCCAAAATCTTTTTCTATCGCAATGGTACAAATGATACTATGAATATATCGGAGTCCGAAATATTTTCACATACTACTTTATTGTTTTTTTTTTGTCCGGAAGAACCATTTACAACAAAAAAAATTAACTTTGTGTTTCCATTGACATTCTTACTTACAAATATATAAAAACTGTGGTGTATTTTGTAAGCAGGTATCGTTACTGGTAATAGAACAAATAATGACTATTATAAGCTATATAATACCTAAAGCACAAATTTAACACACCATTGTATAATTATGATTTAATTATAATTTGTATAATTTTATTAAAATGAAAAAATTGATCTTCCCACGGATCGTCACGGGACACTTTCACCTTTCTCCGGGTGGTATACGTTTCTGGTTCCCTTTTATTCCCTTGAAGTTCTATTCCACTAAAGTTGAAATTTGACAAAAATATAGTAGTTTAATAAATATATCATAATGATCCTAATATTAAATGGTAGGGCTGTGTCCACCTACAGTAAAACTAAATTACAATCCTACCAACCTTGTAAAAAGGGTACTTTAAAAAAAAAAAAGGTATTTTAAAAAAAGGGTACTTCTTTAAAAAGGAAAATTTTTTTAAAAAATTACTTTTGAATGACCGTTTGGAATGTTTTTGATAATTTTAAATAGCATCTCCTTTGGTATGTTACTAAACGGTTTTATGCAAAAACGAGTCTAGCTTAATTATTGATCGTGACTTCCGCAGACAGACGGACAAACGGACAGACGGTCATTGCTAAATTAACTTCCTTTATTGTAAGGATGACGAAAATATATGGTATTGGGGGTCCGGAATTTATTTCGATGCATTACAAACGGAATGACAAACGGAATGACAAACCTATATATCTGCGGTTTTCTGGAATAACCGCGTATGTCCATTTTTGTCAGTTTTGAGTTAACGATGCCAAATTATTAATTTGTAACGCTCTTAACATGTGTTCAATTAAAAAAAAAATATATTGACCATTTCTGTGTTTTTTCATTAAATAACGACGTTACTTAAATGTTTATTAAATTAATTTGCAGCACTAACGACGTATGTTTGATCGCTGATAAATTATTTTCTCAGAAAACGACACATAGCGACATAAGTTGTTATTAATGAAAAAATGCTAAATAATTTTGAATTAGTTTTCAGTTTATTACCACTTGTAAAAAGTTTGTTTATTTCTGTTATTTTTTGTCACTATTATTCTTGATACGTTGTTATATTCTCATCCTAAGTCCCGTTAACTTTTTGTTGACGAACAAAAAAAATCCATTTTTCAAGAAACAACAACTTATGTCAACATGGGTGGTTGCATTGGAAGTTTTCTTTTTCAATGAAAACGACATTTGTCGACATAAGTTGTTTTATCTGCACACACTTTAAGTGTAATTTACATATTGTTTTTTTCCTCCTTCTCCAGGATCCATTCCTCTCAAGATTTTTGACTCAAAATTTTATATAAAGTATTTATTGCCCATATCTACAGGACTGTTAAATAAAAAGCTCTAAAATCTTTATATCGAGCCCATAATTTCAAATATAACGTTTTTTGGCTCCCCTGAACATTTTGATTTTATGACATACGCGGTTATTCTAGAAAACCACAGAACTATCCTATGCACGGTGGTGTGGACGGTATACAAGTACTGTGAATGACGGTTATTGTTATAAGGGAAACCCAATGTTTATAATATGAAAAATATATTGAAGCAATACAAAATGGGTATATTTCAGGGGTCGGCAACCTGCGGCTCGCGAGCCATGTGCGGCTCTGGATGTGAAGCTGCGGATCTTTAGTTCCATACGCAAATATTATATATTTTTTATCAAAAAAAGCATTTAATAATCATTCTTAAACGATTAACGAGGCTTAGGCACCGATACTATCTCTCAGCCACTTGTACTCGCTTTTCAACGTACCCCTCTCGGATGTTTATGTCTACCCAAGGCCCAAAAGCAGAACATCTAGGATCGCTAACACTCTCGGGACAAACTAGAGACAAATGCCTTGAAAACAATAAAATCGAATTAAATGAAATCGTTACGATAGCAACTCATGGAGCCAGACGTATAACAGGAAAATATAAAGGGCCAACAACTATTCTTCAGAGCAAAATAAACCACCAAATTCATACGTTTCACTTCATAAGACGCGAAGAAGCGCCGAAGAAGCGCCAAAATAGATAAGGTCATGAATTGGGTAATCAAGATCATTAATAGCATCTTGTCAAAAGCACTCTACCATCGACAGTTTAAAGAATTCTTAAACGAAATGGAGACTCGTATTCTGACCTCTTTCTTCACAATAAAGGGCGATGGCTTTCCAAAAGGTAAGGTGTTGAAACGCTTTGTACTTGAATGAAACAAATACATTCCTAAATGAAAAAAGCATTAATTATCCTGAACTAGAGAACGACAAATGGTTGCAAAAATTTTACTTTATGGTGGATATTACTGCGAAACTAATGGGCTAAATCCAAAGCTGCAAGTAAAGGGAGACCCAGACTATGTTTTGGTAGAAGAATTGGTTTTTTTTGAAAAAAAAATTAAGTCCTTTTGCAGAAGGTTTTGAGAGCGGCAAATTACTTCATTTTCAATTTCTAAAGCAATATTGCGATTAAATCAGTGCAACTGTTGACACAAATTACTTCAGCACAGTTATAAAAAGAATTAAAGATGAATTTGCTGACAGATTTGAGCAATTTAAAACCAACAAAACCACTCTAGGCTAATTCCATAGTGACAGACATTACATTCAGTGATCTTCCTAATCCAATATTATATAGTAAGAGTTCTTCATTGCTCATAAAATTATACAAAATTATGCAGACGGACCTGACCATTATATTTACCATTAGTAAAAGTGAGAAAGTATTATTGTTATTAATAATTGGTGGCAAAAAGCAGTCGTGACAGACATGACAACAAGAAGACATCATTTGAGAGAATGTTTGTAAAACTGAGAAAAGCTTTGAAGTTATTTGTATGAGCTAGCATATAAAAAACATGAATTCTAAAATAAATTATAGTAAAAAGTAGTTTGTAATGTGACTGACATGACGCTGCCTTTATTTTTTAAATTATTAATTACACTTTCCCTTTCTTACTGGAAAAATAAATATTCAAAAATACATCTAACAAACTATTGTCATATTTTCATACCATCTTCTTTGAAAATTGTATCACTAAAAATTATTTTAATTAATATTTTAAAATTGGACCTAAGGTTGACCTTTGCATGGAATTACGCTCTAGCATTCATAGTAAATCCTCTCAACACAAATAGTACCGAAATCCACATTGAGCCATTTGGAATTGATACTGGATCTCTAGAATTGCAGTTGATCAATTTAAAAAGTAAAACTTTGTGCAGTGGAAAATTTACAGAGTTTAAAAGCAAGTTTGAAGAGTTGTGAGTCCAGAAATGCAACAAAAGTGGACAGCTTTAAAAGTAATGCCGCGTCTTGAGGCACTTATATTCGACGCATGGAATAGTCTTCCAGATTGGTGCGGTGAAGAAGTTGGCATTTGGAGTGCTGCCTATCTTCGGATGGACGGGAGCAAAGTTGTATCATAAAGTTACTGGTTCGCCAGTGAGGGTTGATACTTTGCCCTTGCCTATAACCTACCTCCAAGTGGTGCTCCCAGGCAACGCTAGGCAAAGCCAGTTAATTCTGATGATTATTCCTAGCGGCTAATGGTTAAGGTTAGGTCCACCTAGCACTATTCTATTTGGGGAATAACTTGGTAGCGGCTAGTATGTGGCCAGACTGGCAACGAAGTCTTACCTGAGGCTATAAATAGGTACCACGGGTGAGCTATTAGTCCAAGGTTACCTCACAGCGTTGTCAAAGGCAGCACAAGCAAAAACATAAAACTGGAGGTATCAAAACCTACCAGATGAAATGGTTGTCACATCCGATAATTGTGTTGGTGTCCCAAGGAGGCCGGGTGTGGGTGCGTCAGTGATCCTGACAAGATACCATGACGGAGGAATTTGAGCGACAGTGTGGGTCGAAGACGAGTCAAAGGCGTTTGTGGCAGGTGCACATGACAATACAACGTCCAAGACGAGTCGGAGACAGTTGACAAGCGAAGTACGGAACGTTGATGTAAGCGTCATCTAGCATGATGGCGACAATTAGTAAGTTCGGAGCGTATTAGACGGATGTGGACATGAGTCGAAGAATCAATGCCGTGAATGGGTGAGCCTGTACAAGTCCTGGCAAAGATGACCATTACGATAGTATTATTAGACGAGAGTGTTGGATGGAAGACGAATCCAAGTGCGCTTGAGCCATTTGACAATACAGCGTTTCGCGGCTGAGACGGATATCGGTTGAAATATTGGTACGGAACGTTGTACATATCAGGGCCACCTAGTAAGAACGAACGTAGTAGACAAATTTGCGGTTGTTGAAGGTATGTGTTTTTGCAAGTGCTGCTGATGACAACAACGTGTTGCACCCTTAAACAGCTTTTTTGGGAACGGCCCTTCGGGGAGTTTCGTGGCGGCTGAACACAGTGGGAAGAACACAGTTCGATGTGGAGTTGCATTCAACCGGGTTCTACGACCCATAGCGTAAATGGCTTTTAAATCGGGCCAACCCAATAGCAAAGGGAGGAGAGTATGCCAAATCATCTCTCCTAGCTTGCTATCCATCGAAGGAAGGGGCGCTGGTGGACGCATTGTATCTCACCTAGTGCTAAAACTACCGTGTGGTTAAGTCGACAAGACAGGCACGAACTTAAAACCCATATGACTTATCTTCGGATGGACATATTCGTGCGAGTAAGAATTCTCTTCAAGGAATATAATTAAAACTAAAGAAGCCAACCAACAAATGAAAGTTTAGAGTCGTGTTTGAAACTTAAAACAACAAGTTATCAGCCAAATTTATTCAAACTTTCGAAAACCATGCAAAGCCAAGGCTCCCATTGAACTTGATGTGAATAAATATATATTTTTCTTATGAATAAATAGATTAGTTTTTTTTTTTCATCAAAAAACTTTATTTATGTGAGTACTATTTATTGTTGGCAAGAAAAAATTTTCTGGCTCTTTAAAAACTTTGAAATTTTGTAAATTGTAATTTTTGCTTCATCCGACTCAAAAGGTAGCCGACCCCTGGTATATTTGATTAATATTTGCTTTAGATAAAAATATCGATTTTAAGAAATAATTCTTTACAAGCTCTTCTCAATGCTGTCTACATTTTATTAATTTATTGTCGTCGTGGCAATAATTAGTAAAAATTATTACTTTTGTTTGTTTGTTATAACAACTACATACACTTAAATTTTTTTTAGTGTAACTATAAAATGAACTGCATAAACATTTAAAATGCTAAAAAAAACGTATTTAACTAAAAATAGCAATTTCTGCTGCCGTTAAAACTTCCAGTCAATAACAAATAAAAATGTTTTGGTATATTTTATGGGTTTTTGGTTGTTGTTTTTTAATTAACATTCCTAACTTTCTATTTGAAAACTACTGTTGACTAAAGTGATAAGTTAAGAGACCGGGGGTTTTTTTAAAATGATTTCGTATTGTTTTTAATGCATTTTAACGACATATTTTTTGTGAGTGTACTTAAATTCATTTATTATTATTTTGTGTGTTGATGCTCTTGTTGTTTAAAATGCTGTCGTCTTGGGTTCGTTAACTTCTTCTTATGAAACATGTATTTTATTTTTGTTATTTATCTGTGATTTATGTTTTCAAACGACTCAAATTTCTAGGTAGAGGAATTCATATTATGTATTATCCATCGTTTCTTGGAAGGTGGAGTTCAATAATGAAGGAGTAAAATATTTGAGGATTATTCAATTTAATTAAGTTTGCCAACAACATCAAAGTTTGTAATACTTCGAAGAAAGTTAGAAGAAAATACATATTTACTTTCATAATGAAGATAGATACGAGGGAGGTTTCAAAATAACACGATCTGATGTATAGCTGGTGGCGGTAGTTAAAAACAATAGTTTGGTAAAAAGTGGCAACCTTATAAAACATATGTTTCAAGTTTCAAGGCACCACGTTGGTTAGTATTTTTTGAATCCATCAGAAGTTAATTTGTAAACACGGAATAAATTGTTTATCATTATGTAATTCAATACCTTCTTTTGAAAGGTCTCAGTCCAACCAATAGTAAAGCCGAGCTAGATTCTACTCTTGGGAAGTCTGCTTCTTCATTTAAGACTATAAATTATTGGGTGGCAGAGTTTAAAAGAGGCCGTACGAGCTGCCATGACGAACATCGACCATGGAGCTTGCCACGCCATAAAAGGTTACGAAAATCCACAAAATGGTATTGTATGATCGGCGGCTGAAGGTTTGTGAGCTAGTTGAAATGATAGGCATTTCAAAAAGTGCTATACGTCGCATGTAGACCGAAAATTTGGAAAAGAGAATGATGGCCGCAAGATGGCTGCCACGTTTGCTCACAGTAGAACAAAAAAAGCGTAGTGAAGATGTTTTAATAGAGTGTTTGTAGATGTTTCACCGGAATAAAACCGAGTTTTTTGATACATAACCATGGATGAGAGATGGGTCCACCACTTCACACCTGAGGCAATGGAACAGCTTAATCAGTAGACTGAAATGGAAAAATCGTGTCCAAAAGAGGCGAAGACTATTCCATCTGCAGGCAAGGTAATGGCGTCTGTTTTTTGGGATGCGCTTTGGATAATTTTTATTGATTGTCATTAAAAAGGATAAACAATCAACGGCGAGTATTATACAAACTTATTGCAGCGTTTAAGTGACGAAGAATAAGGAAAAAAGCCGCATTAAAGTGATGTTTCATCAAAACAGTGCACCAGTTCACACATCCACTATTACTCACTACTTTTTACTTTTGACGGCTACTACAACCGGTAGTCGGTTTCAGCCTGAAGCAAGATAGAACGCCAGTTATTTCTGTCCTCTGCGTGCTGGCCAAGTGATGTTAGGTTTCGCTGCAACTGGTCATTCTAACGGAGATTGGGTCGCTCTCTTCTACGTTGCTGATGGGTTCTTCCTTGTACGCCTTACGAGCCGGAGCATAATTTTTCATTCGCCAAGTGTGTCCAAGCCAACGGAGTCGTTGTACTTTAATACGCTTGACTATTTCCATATCGGCATATAGCTCGTACAGCTCGTGATTCGTTCTAATTCGGAATCCATCATCAACGCGTAGAGGGCCGTAGATCTTGCGGAGGATTTTTCTCTCGAACACTGCGATCAATGACTCATCTGATCTTTTCATTGTCCATGTTTCAGCACCATATAGTAGGACGGGCAAAATGAACGATTTGTAGGGTGAACGAAGGGTAGGGTCGCCCTTTTCTACGTTGCCGATGGGTTCTTCCTTGTACGCCTTACGAGCCGGAGCATCATTTTTCATTCGCAAAGTGTCCAAGCCAAAGGAATCGTTGTACTTTAATACGCTTGACTATTTCCATATCGGCATATAGCTCGTACAGCTCGTGATTCATTCTAATTCGGAATCCATCATCAACGCGTAGAGGGCCGTAGATCTTGCGGAGGATTTTTCTCTCAAACACTGCGATCAATGACTCATCTGATCTTTTCATTGTCCATGTTTCAGCACCATATAGTAGGACGGGCAGAATGAAAGATTTGTATGGTGTTATTTTCGATCGTCGAGAGAGGGCTTTATTTCTTAGTTGGTTACCAAGCCCAAAGTAGCATTTGTTGGCCAGAATTACTCTCCACTTAATTTCTAAGCTGACATCGTTGCTATTATTAACACTTCCACCTAAGTAGACGAAGTCTTTTACAACTTGAAAGCTATAATTCTCGATTGTCGAGACACTGAGATGGTCTACCACTGGAAATAAAATATTTCGTCTTGTCCGCCTTCACCTTTAGGTAACTGCTTTTCAAGTTTTGCAAAAGCTCCACTTACTGCTCATGTGTTGCGACCAATGATGTCAATGTCATCAGCATAAGCAAGCACCATGACACTTTTGTTGTAAATAATGTCAGTGGTTTTGATTTTAGTCTCTTGCAAAATCTTCTCTATTAGAAGGTTGAAGAAGTCGCATGATAAGGCATCGCCTTGCCTAAAACTTCGCTTGGTACAAAAAGGGTCGGAGAGGTTTGTTCCAATTTTGACGGCGCTTTTTGTGTTTTGCAGTGTCATTATACAAAGTCGAATGATCTTTGCTGGAATACCAAGGCAACATAAAATTTTTTCCTTATCGGGCTATCGAATGCAGCTTTATAGTCGACGAATAGATGATGGGTGTCGATTTGTTTTTCTTGGGTCTTTTCCAGGATTTGGCGCAATGTGAAAATCTGGTCTATGGTGGATTTGCCAGGTCGAAATCCACACTGATATTTTCGTATAAGGTTGTTGGTGTACGGCTTAAGACATTCGCATATTAAGGATGCAAATATCTTGTATGCAACGGAAGGAGGCTTATAGGCTCTCCTTTCTTGTGGATAGGGCAGAGGACACTGAGATTCCAATCATCAGGCCTGCTTTCTTCTGACCATATTTTGCATACGAGTTGGTGCATGCACCTTACCAACTCGTTTTAAATAGCTCAGCTGGAAGGCAATCGGCGCCTGCGGCTTTGTTGTTTTTTAGCCGGGCTATAGTTATTTGTACCTCCATTATAGTCGGGGGGCGGTATGTCGATGCCGTCGTCGTTGATTAGCACATCCACTATTGTTAAGGCCAAAATCCATAATTTGAAGTTCGAGTTACTTCATCACTCATTTCATTCACCGGATTTAGCTCCCTCGTATGATTTTCTATTTCCAAACTTCGAAAATGGCACGCTGGTAAAAGATTTACCAACCATGAATATATGGAGTCTGCCGTTGATGGCTATTTTAATTAAACGGGTATCAAAGCTATTGAATATCATTGGGAAAAGTGTATCGAGCTAAATGGAAATTATGTTGAGAAATAAAGCAAATTTTTCTCAAATTTGTTGTGTTCTCTTTGTCAGATCGAGTTGTTTTAGGGACGCCCTCATATTATAAAATATTTATACCCTATACCACTATGTGGTTTGGGTATAATGACTTTGTGCTGCTGTTTGTAACTACCAAAAATATTTGACCTAGACCCATCTTTTATTATACCGATCGAATCAGAATCATTATCTGATTCGATTTAACGATGTCCATCCGTCCGTCCGTCCGTCTGTCTGTCCATGTAAAGCTTGTAATCAAACTGCAGGTCGCAAATATGAATATATTTTGATGAAATTTGGTATATAAGCTTTTATCGGCCATAGGATGAACGCTATTGAAATTGGTGAAAATCGGTCCATGTTCAGACCTAGCCCCCATACAAATGACCCCTATGAAATTGACATAAATTGCCATAAGATCCAAATTATCATATAGATCTTACTCAAATTGGGTTTGTATGTGTTTATTACATCCATTAATCAGTAGTCCAAAAATGATCCCTATGGGCCAACTTTTAGTCATAGGCCCCATATAGAGCTGCTTCCCGATCTTCACTTAAATCTATCAAAAAACAAAAATATTGCACTGATTCTTCTCAAATTTTGTTTGTATATATTTTTGCAAAATACAAGAGACCTTACCAATCATGGTCAGGATCGGTCCATTTTTGGGCCTAGTCCCCATATAGATATAGCATCCGATATGAACTTTTTCATATCTGCAGCCGAAAAAATTAATAAAAATCCCACTCATATTTGGTTTATGCTTATTTTCTATATCCAGTTAGTTGGGCCTAAGAGATAGGGTCTCTAAACGCATGGTGTAGGGTATCGTATAGTCGGTCTACACCGACTATAAATTTCTTACTTGTTTTTGTAAATACAGCTTTTACAATATCGGCGTGTAAATCATCCGATATTTGTCTGAGATAAGAAACTAAATGGAATAAAACTGCTTTTATTTTTTTCGAGATCTTCTTTCCTCTTAAAAGGATGAGAACGATTCAAAGGATTATACATATATTTCAAAAAATATGATTTAGTACTTATATTCGTCCTAGGATGCCGCAATTAATGTAAGAGAAGAGAACCTAGGATGTTTTATGCTTTTTTTCTATATTATACAATAGCAGGACAGAATGAAAATTTTGTCAAAACTTTATGCTCAAAATTTCAAAATCATTCGAAATTTCTAATAAATACCTTCGGAAAAAATGCTTCCTTCTAGCCTTATGAGTTGAAAAATTTTAAATTTTGTTCCGCAAGCAAAAATTTAATACAACACCCATAAAAAAATATTTTTTTCGTTAGACATGAAAAAAATCCAAAATAATGACACCCTAAGTAAGCTCTAGTTAAAAAGTAGTGTTCATAGGATCCATAAAAGGCAACTGCCTTCCTATGACAAGATCACGTGATAATCCATCACATCTGGATCACATTTTTTTACTCTTTCTTTTCCAACAAATTAGCTTTATTTAAATGGTGCGTGGTAAAGAAGAAGAAAGCATATATTTCAAAAATTCATAACTGCACTGTATTCTTAATCGGACCGGTTTCTGGCATTTCAGCCTTCATCAGCGATTTATTGAACATTGTGATAATTGTTATGTTTTATTTGAATAGATTGTTTCTATATGAAAATTTTTTCTACTTAGGGCGGCCGTGAGGTTTTGAACCATGAACCTTCACATACACGCGTACTTCCATTTTTTTGTCAGCGCTTTAACACACTCACCTAAAGTCAGGCCTACGAGCAGTGTGGTTAGATTCAGTTTTCGTACCATACAGCTTTACTTTGTATTAATTTCAGAAGATACAACTCTGTCCAAACAAACAATCGTTATTTTTTGAATTTTGAATATTTTTTGCATTTATACTTCTAATTTCCACTATTCTCAGTTTTCGTAAGAGTTGTCATATGTGATGTACGGTTTTTGTACATACCTACATATGCACTTTATTTATATTTCGCTTTCCTGGATATCTATAATTATATAATTGCTTAAATTATTATTATTCTTCCCTTTCTCTATTAAGTTACGCTCAGCACCGACTATGATTAATATTTTATTTCAAAATATTTTCACTCATACATCTAAGTATTAAAAAAAATGGTATGGCATACATTTAATTTTAGAAAATAGTCTACAGTCTTATATAAAGCATCAAATCTATAATATTAATAGCTATGGCGATTTCTTGTGACCGATGATTTGTTCCACAGTTTTCTCCCGATTTTGACCAAACGTATTTTATTTGAAAAATATTTCTTTTTAGCTGTCCACCAGATTAACAGATTTTAAAATTTAAAATTTTTTTTTTATTAAAATGTATTTAAAGTTGCTACTAACCCAAACATCAATTTATACAATGATATGTGTGCGTTCATTAAATTTGTTAATGTGTTTGTGAGTTTGTTTTCTTCATTAACAATAATAATTGTGTTGAATTGAAAAATAATTTTGAACATAAACCAATAACATGAACAAATATTTAAAAAGTGTTGAATTGTTAATTGGCTAAAATTGACCAGCATACCTTTATGGTCTTTATTAAATGAAAAAATAAAATTTCCTAAAATTAGCATTCGAATTTCGAGGGCTTGGATCTGCTAGTATAAAGTAATTTATTAATTAAAAGAAATGATAGTCAAGCTCGAGGTTTAATTTTTGTTCGTTATTATTTATTGACTGATATTTCGCTAAAAAAAATTTTTTGTTTAATCATATTTTATAGCCCTGGTGATGCTACTCATAGAGTAGCGAAATATCGGCAATAGAGAATATTAAACAAAAATTAGGCCTCGAGTTTGACTGTTCATTTCTTTTAATTACATATAAAAAGGGTCAACTAAAATATTAACATGTAATTTATTACATTTTTTTAGTATTGATTTTTTTTGCTAGATTAGTTACCATAATTCTGTGGTTTTCTGGAATAACCGCGTATGTCCATTTTTGTCAGTTTTGAGTTAACGATGCCAAATATAATAATTTTTAACGCTCTTTACATGTGTTTAATTTTTGTTAAAAAAATATTGACCATTTATGAGTTTTTTCTTTAAATAACGACGTAACTTAAAAGTTTATAAATTTAATTTGCAACATTAACGACGTATGTCAACCTACGTTTGATCGCTGACAAATTATTTTCTCAGAAAACGACACATATCGACATACGTTGTAATTAATGAAAAAAAATTCAAAATAATTTTGGATTATTTTTCAGTTTATAACCACTTAGTTATAAAAACTGTTGTGTTTATTTCTGTTATTTGTTGTCACTATTATTCTTGATACGTTGTTATATTCTCACCCTAAGTCCCGTTGACTTTTTGTTGACTAAAAAAAAAAATCAATTTTTCAAGCAACAACAACTTATGTCTAAATGTGTAGTTGCACTGGTAGTTTTCTTTTTCAAAGAAAACGACGTTTGTCGACATAAGTTGTTTTATCTGCACACACTTTAAGTGTTATGTACATATTGTTTTTTTCTTCCTTCTCTAGGATCTATTCCTCTTAAGATTTTTGACTCAAAATTTTTTATAAAGTATTTATTGCCCATATATACAGGACTGTTAAATAAAAAGTCCTAAAAACTTTATATCGAGCCCATAATTTCAAATATAACGTTTTTTGGCTCTCCTGAACATTTTGATTTTGACCTACGCGGTTATTCTAGAAAACCACAGAATTATATTATGTAATTAACAAGTAAATACATAAATAATTTATGTTTAGCTAAAATATACTTTAATTAATCTTTGATTTTTATTGTTTACCATTTGCTTTCAACGTCGCTTTACAACTAACTTGTTAACAATATGTAAAATATATATAAAATATATATTATGTTCTACTTTACAGCATAAAAGTGTCATTACAAATTACGATTAAATTGCGTTTATAATTAAAATTTCTTAAAAATTATTTTTCTACACAACATATCTATAACTAGATGTAAGCCGGTGTGCTTCGCTAACATCCCTCCTCGCACCGTAATGAAAAGGCTCGCGCACAGTCCTCAGGACTCTAGATATATGACATCTAATGTATACTTTGTATGGGGGTGCTACGCCCCTTTGTCCGATCCCCCCAATTTTTTGTCTCACTACTCACGTTAATAATGGATGACGTAAGACAAATTTGCAAGCTGTCTTAGTCATACTACTCGATATATATGATATTGAGTAATTACTTTGTAATTAATAAGTGAACCACACAAATTTGCAAAGCTCTCCCTATCATAGTACTCAATATATCAATAATATTAATAGGCTGAGCGATTTCTTGTGACCGATGTTTTGTTCTACTGTTTTATCCCGATTTTGACCAAACGTATATTATTTGAAAGGTATTTCTTTTTAGCCATTTTGCAGATTTACAGATTTTAAAATTTTTCCCTTTATTTTGAGTAAATTGCATTTAAAGTTGCTACTAACACATACATAAAATTATACAATGCTATGTGTGTGCTGATTAAATTTGTTAATGTGTTTTTAATAAAAATGAGTTTGTTTTTTGTGCTGATTTGTGAATTGGCTATAATTGATTAGCATACCTTCAGGGTCTATATTTCACGAAAAAATTAAATTTCCTAGAATTTGCACTCGAATTTCGAGGGCTGCAATCTTCTGGTATGATATTAAAAATTTACTTTGTATGGGATGTGCTACGCCCACTAAAAATGTCAGCAGTAAGACTCTATGAAAATTTCAGGGTGATCAGATGAGTAGTTACGGAGATTACCTCCTACAAACAAACAAACAAACACACACATTACACATTACCTCTTAATTATATTAGTATAGATATATTATTTTCTATTTTTACAAATAAGTATAAAAATTATAAATTTTATTTTTGATGTTTATCATTTCAGGCATTGAGTTAGAAATTAATCAAGCTCAAGATAAAATATTTTTACCTTCAAACTCTTAGCACATTTGTTTCAAATATTGATCTATGACTCGTATCGAGTCGCCAACCTTCAACAGTAATCAAAAGCAGAAGATTGAGTGCTTGATAAAACTTACATTCATATACTTTTAATATATTGGAAAAGCTATATTATTTAAGCTTGCGTGGATTCTCATTAGGTTGGTTTCAGCAAATATATAATACTAATAGGCTAGGCGATTTCTTGTGACCGATGTTTTGTTCTACCGTTTTATCCCGATTTTGACCAAATGTATAATATTTGAAAGGTATTTCTTTTTAGCTGTTCACCAGATTTACAAATTTTAAAATTTTTTCCTTTATTTTGAGTGAATTGCATTTAAAGGTGCTACTAACACATACATAAAATTATACATATTAATTGTTTAACTTGAAAAATAAAGCTGCCTAGAAATTCCACCCGAATTTCTAGCGCTGGAATCTGCTGGTGTATATGAAAGTATTTAAAACTCATGTTTTTTTTTGCTGCTATTACTTCTTTTGAAGATATATTTGCTTATAGTTTTGATTTAGTAGAGCCTGAATATTCTCAGTAACGCCATCTTGTTTATAATACTTATATTTTAAATCAAAAATTTTATATAAAAAAATAGTTTATAAACCAACATTTTACAATATAATTCTTTTTTTCTTCTCTAGATTTATTCAACTTAATAACACCTGGGTATTAATTACTTTTGCAAAACCTTTAAACGAAATAAAAAATGGTAAGTTTTTTTTTTGCAACTACTTAAGTTCTGTAGTACCATTAATAATTAATAAGTATTTAAAACATTTCGCCAATTTAACTCTTATACAATCTACTGTGGCTTTTTGCTATGCCTTTAAACTTCAGTAATACTTGTTGAACCTCTCGACCGGAAAAGTAACAAAAAAACTTAAATATTATGCATATAATAAGTGTTCTACGAGTACATACTTGTAAATTTGCATATAATTATACCCTATACCACTATATGGTGAGGACATAATGAGTTTGTGATGATATTTGTAACTACCAAAAAATATTTGATTTAGACCAGAATAATTTTCTGGGGCGATTAAGCAATGTCCGTCCGTCTGTCCGTCTGTCCGTCCATGTAAACCTTGTACTAAAAACTACAGCCCCCATTCAAAAAACCACTATCAGATCGGCTAAAATGATCGTAAGATCCAGATTGTCAGCTATATATACGCACTTATCAGTAATCTTAAAATAAACCCTGAATTTTTAATCATAGTCCCCATATATAAAGCTGATTCCCGATCTTCACTTAAATCTATCAAAAAAAATCAAAAAAATTGCATGGTTTTTTTTCAAATTTGGCTTACATATGTTTCTAACTTTACTAAATTTACCATTTTTGGACCTAGACCCCATATGAATCTGATTCTCGATCTTCACTTAAAGCTAACGAAGAATAAACATAGTGCATAGATTTTTTTTTAATTTTTGTTTATATGTTTTTTAGAAAAGTAAATGTGTAATATTAATATGCTAGGCGATTTGTTGTGACTGATGTTTTGTTCTACCGTTTTATCCCGATTTTGACCAAACTTATATTATTTGAAAGGTATTTCTTTTTATCCGTTTTGCAGATTTAGCGATTTTCAATTTTTTCCTTTATTGTGAGTAAATTGCATTTAAAGTTGCTACCAACACATACATAAAATTATACAGCGTATGCTGTCTGTGTGTTTATTAAATCTGTTAATGTGTTTGTAATAAAAATGAGTTCGTTTCTTGTGTTGATTTCTGAATTGGCTATAATTGATTAGCATACTTTTAGGGTCTTTATTTAATGAAAAAAAAAATTTCCTAGAATTTGCGCTCGAATTTCGAAGGCTGGAAGCTGCTAGTTAGTTCTAAACATGGCCATGGTCGGTCCGTTTTTTGATCTAGTCCCTATATAAAAATAACATCAGCTATGAACTTTTTTCATATCTGTATGCCACAAATTAATAACACTAGCACAATAACTTATTTTTATAACCAGTAATTGTCTCAGCAAAGTTGAGTCCAAGATCGTTTCTCGAAACGCATGGTATAGGTTATTGTGTATTCACTCTAGACGGACTATAGTTTTCTTACTTGCTTTTTTTAGTTTAAGCATTTTTAATTTGAAAAAATAAATAAATTTTTAAGTTTTTAGTAATTACTAAGTATGACCACTTTGCACCCAGTCTTAACCCTTAAATGTATGATCTATTCTTTGCTAATCATTTTTTTAATATCACTCAAGGTTTGGAGATCTCAGGAAAAATTCTACAAATTTTTTTTATTCGAAAAAATAGATTTTTTTCTGGCAAATGTCTTCTTTGTCATATTTCTACTTTTTCATATTTTATTTTTAAAATTTTCATTATTAAAACTAGTTTAAAATACCTTAGTTGAATCTGAAATTAATTAAAATATGGAAAATGCAACATAAAACATTTCAAAATGACTTACTGAAAATCTAACTTTTAAGAAAAACGATAATATGCAAGTCTGTTCAAATCCACGATAACTGGCTCAATTTCAATAATAGCAAAAAACAGACTAGAATAGTGTGTACGGGAATAGTTCCGTTTTCTTAAAAAATATGTGTTTTTTTTGCCAATTGGCTAAATTATGCATTTAAGGGTTAATGCACATATAAAAATGCACTAATTCATAACATCTAGTGCTTCTTGCATTGTATTAAAAAGTCAGTTTTAATATCAATTTTAACAAATACCAACTGATACATTCATACATTTGTGGGTTTTAGAATACACTTTAATTCATAGACATCCCATACTTACAAACGGAGTTTGAAAGAATACATTCTTACAATGCGAAATATATATGTATTTCTATACCCAGATGGTATATCTAAGTCTGTTGTTCCATTTGTAATAATATGAGATCCCCATATAGTATATAAATTCTTGATCCTAAGAACAAGCGGATTTTATATAGAGATGTCCGTCTGTCCGTCTGTGGAATTTACGATCTTGCCCTCAATAGGTCAGCTGGGTATACGGTTGCCATTCGTACTGTTTTTATCAGTACATGTACTGATTTTTATAAAAAGTACTGTTTTATGCATAACACCTAAATCAGTACGCAAAAGTACTGTTTTTTTAATATAGTACTGTTTTTTGTACTGTTTTTTCATTATCTGAAAAAAAATTTAAGTGTATATATGTTTTTAAAACTTTTTTTCCGTGTGCGAAATTTTTAATTTGTATGAATCGCTCTGTGATATCTTTTTATTCCGCTTTGTTATGCTATCACTTTCATTTGCTTACTTAAAATGTTTTTGTTCTTGTAGTATTTACCGTTCATTTGAAATAACATATAAAAACATACATACATAGAAAAGGCTGCGAAAAATAAAATATTAAACGCTTGGACATCTCTTTAAGTATACGGTGAGACAACTGGTATAAAAATATAAATTGTTCGTTTAACATTTTATTTTAATATTTTGCTTTTATAGCTAAAAATGGAAAATGACTTCAGTGAATCTGACGACTCTCTGTCAATCATCGATGTTGAAGAAGTAAATTGTCCATCAACTGGCAGACAAAATGAAAAAGTTATAAATCGGCGCAAGAATAAATTTAAAGATTGCTGGAAAAATTATTTTAATTGGTTGCTTAAGACAAAAGATGAATCAGCTGCTAAGTGTTCGGCTTGTGGAATTGTCTTCTCCATTGCTAATGGAGGAATATGCGATGTCAAGCGTCATATGAAAACCGCTAAGCACATGCGAAATGCAGTAAGCAGCAGTCAACAGAAGTCAGTTTCTTTTTTTATAAGCGGAAATTCGAATAAAACAGAATGCAATCGTCAAAATAGCGCTATGGCAGAGGCTTGTTTTGCATATCATACGGTCATGCATAGTCACAGCTATAATTCGGCAGACTGTGGCAGCAAGCTCTTCAAATTAATGTTTTCTGACTCAAATGTTGCATCAAATTTTTCTTGTGGAAGGACAAAGTGTTGTAAAATTACTTCAAATTTACTGGCTAAGTATTCTATTGAAACTTTAATAAAAGACTTGGATAAAAATCATCCATTTTCTATTTCGACCGACGCGTCAAATAAAGGAAATATAAAAACATTTCCTATAGTCATAAGATATTTTTCAAAGCAATCTGGAATTAACACAAAATTGTTTAGCTTTTATGATTCAAACTCAGAAATGTCAATTGACATTGCAAACACATTAAAATCAAAATTAGAAGGTGGTGGTTTAAGTTTACTGAACGTGACAAGTTTCTGCGCAGATAACGCAAACGTTAATTTTGGTTGCAGAAAAAGCGTTTTTGTAGAACTTAAAAAAAGTAATCCAGATATAATCGGTGTAGGTTGTTTGTGTCACATTCTTAATAACGCATTTAAAAGTGCATTAAAACTATTAAAATATGATTTGGAATATATTGTCATAAAAGTTTTTAATGAGTTTAGCTCTTCAACAAAAAAAATAACCAATCTTAAAGAAATTTTTGAGTTTTGTGACATGGATTGGAGTGACATGCTTCGTCATGTACCAACTCGATGGCTTACTTTAACTCCAGCAATAGAAAGACTTTTCAAGAATTATACAGCAATAAAAATGTATTTTCTTTCACAAGATTGTCCATCTCTTTTACGAAATTTTTTTGAGCTTGAGACTGCAGAAGCTTATTTAGGATTTGTGCACAATGTTGGAACTACTTTATTATGCTGCATAAAAAAATTAGAAGAGAATACCTTGGTAGTTATTGATATGTTTCAAATAATTAAACAAATTCATGACAAATTTCTGCAACAAAAAGCTGAAGAGTTTTATGGCTATTTAGCTGGTACAATATTGAGTAATTGTGACAATCTTCAGGAAGTCGCATTATTTAAAAAGAGAGCTGACGCTGTTTTAAATGCGATAATAAGTTATATTGAAGAACATTATGATTTGATAAGTAATAATTTCAAAAAACTAAGTGTTTTCAATTTAAATTCTACTATTTCATTTAACGATTTTTCTGTTATTGTAAAATTATTTTCAATTAAACATATTGATATGGATTTACTTTTCGATGAATTTTTGTCCTTAAAGACTTTTTCTGAAACGGTGGAAAAAGAAAAAGCAGTTGGCGAAAAATGGAGAGAATTTTTAAATAGTGGCACATATCCAAATTTTGAAAAGATATGCAATTTTATCTTTTCCATTCCCCATTCTAATGCTGGAACTGAAAGAATTTTTAGTTTAATGTTTTCGTTTTGGAGAAAAGAAAGAAACAGACTTTGTATAGATAATTTGGAAAGCGAATTAATTATAAAAACTAATTTTGGATACACATGTAATGAATTTTATAATTTTTTAAAGTCTGAAAACGGACAAAAATGTATTGTAAAGTATGTACAAAAAACCGATAAATATTAATTATATTTAATTCTTATATTTGTTTTTGATACAAAAACATAAAAGTTTACTATGTGCCTTTTTGTAAATCAATGCAATTATTTTCGTTTTGTTCTCATAGTTATTAATTTGTTTTTTTTTGTTTTTATTGACTTATTTTTTATAGCAATGTTATGTGTTGAATTGAAAATTATAATAAAATATGTACTGTTTTTTTTCGAATTGTACTGTTTTTTTTTTTTGATGTACTGTTTTAAACAATTTCAAATCTGGCAAGCCTAGCTGGGTATGCTAATTATACCCTATACCACTATGTGGTTTGGGTATAATGACTTTGTGCTGCTGTTTGTAACTACCAAAAATATTTGACCCACACCCATCTTTTATTATACCTATCGAATCAGAATCACTAACTGATTCCATTTAACGATGTCCGTCCGTCCGTCCGTCCGTCTGTGTGTCCATGTAAAGCTTGTAATCAAACTGCAGGTCGCAAATATGAGTATATATTGATGAAATTTGGTATATAAGCTTTTATCGGCCATAGGATGAAGAACGCTATCGAAATTGGTGAGAATCGGTCCATGTTCAGACCTAGCCCCCATACAAATGACCCCTATGAAATCGACATAAATTGCCATAAGATCCAAATTGTCATATAGATCTTACTCAAATTGGGTTTGTATGCGTTTATTACAGTCATTAATGAGTAGTCCAAAAATGATACCTTTGGGACAACTGTTAGTCATAGGCCCCATATAGAGCTGCTTCCCGATCTTCCCTTAAATCTATCAAAAAACAAAAATATTGCACTGATTCTTCTCAAATTTTGTTTGTATATATTTTCACATAATACAAGAGACTTTACCAAACATAGTCAGGATCGGTCCATTTTTGGGCCTAGTCCCCATATAGATATAGTATCCGATATGAACTTTTTCATATCTGCAGCCAAAAAAATTAATAAAAATCCCACTCAAATTTGGTTTATGCTTACTTTCTATGTCCAGTTAGTTGAGCCTATGAGATAGGGTCTCTAAACGCATGGTATAGGGCATCATATAGTCGGTCCAGACCGACTATAATTTTCTTACTTGTTTTTAATGAAAATGATTTATTGACATCCTGAGAAGGATGTTATTTAACATAATCAAAATCGGTTAAATTGGTCCCGAGATTATAATGAAAACATAAAAAAACTTGAAAAAATATGTTCGTATTTTTGTAAATCAAAATTTTTTAATTTGTGTTTGGTAGCTGTAGTTGTTTATGAGGCCGTTGTATTTGTAGTATTTGCTCAATGAGTGTATATGTATTATTTAGTTTAGGTTGGTATAGCCTCACTTTTTTTAAACTCTTTCTTTTAACTCATACTCTCTGTCTGTCTGTATGTCGTCTGTCTGCCATGGGGCAACCCAGTTCCCCCTCACCCCATTGATCTGAAACTTAGCCCATAGTCTTGTTGTGGCTATAGATTAATTTTAAGGTAGTCACGCACAGTCACGTAGAGTCACGGAGTGATCTAAAACTCATTTCTCTTCATCCGTTCGATCTGAAACTTGTTCAATAGACTTGCTGTGAAAAAAGATTAACTTCGACATAGTCACGAACAATCACGCTTAGTCACGTACACTCACGGCGTGATTTAAACCCTATTCCCCCTCATCGAATCAATCTGAGACTTGGTCCATAGACTTGTTGTGACCAAAGATCATTTTTAAAATAGTCACGCAAGGTCACGTGAGTAAAATGATGTTCACGATTAAATTAATTTTTAAAAAATGTGATTATTAAAATAACAGTACATATAATGCCCTGAAACCATAATGCATGAAACACATAGACGACAGCGGCTGCACGACTACAGCCTGTCAAAAATAAAATACACATGTTTATATGAAAACGATTATTTTGACACCAACACAGCTACACGACTACTTTTGCTGCTGTAGTCTACTTAGGCTAATTTCTATTTTTGTTGGCTACAAAATAAAAATAGTGTTGACAATATAACAAAATATGTAAAAGATATTAGTGCTATGAAATATTTTATTTTGTTGAAAAAATTAATCGCAAAATGAAGTGATATAATAATTCCATTAATAATCAAAAGCGATTAAGTAAATTTATTTATTTATTTTTACGTTATAATAATGCATTATAAATAAGTATTTGTATATTTAAGTCAAGTTTGTATAGAATCATGCATGTTTTTCTATTTTAATAAAGTAGAAAAAAAATATAATTGGCACTACTGAAATAAAAATGCTTTTGTAGAAAAACAGCTGTTTATATTGCAGTTATATGTTGCTGACGTTTTCAAAAAAATTAAGTAGCTGACTACACGACTACAATTGCAGTCAGCAGCATTTGAAGTCGTGTGTTCGCGTAGCCGCTGTCGTCTATGTGTTTCATGTATAAGGCTTTAAAATTTAACGCGTAAGGAAAGAAAGAGTTTTAATAAAAATTTTGTTTTTATGTGTTAGACTATTTAACTTTATCCCAAAATAAATACAAAAAATCGCCAGTGTGATAAAAAAATATATATATTACAAGTTTTTTCATTTTTTTTTTTTAATATTATTTTTTATAAAAATAAAAAATCTTATTTTCGATCTTTATCAATTTAATGATTGAGTTTGAAATTGGTCAGGCTCAAGATCAAATGTTTTTACTTTAAATAAAGCAAAAGCATTAGCACATTTGTTTCAAAAATTGATCTATGTATATTCTGCAACAAACATTTCCAATTTTACCAATTAATATTTTTTTTATATAATTAATCATGTTTTGATGAATTCAAAATATTTTTTTTTAGAAACTTTAAGTATTTTTAATACCTTTCATATGAAATACGTTTAAAGGTTGTTCTTTAATATTTCTAATATTCTACCACAAATCTACCAAAGTTTACAAAGAGTTAATAAAAAATGATTTCTCGTAGACTGGCCAATAAAAAATTTGCTAGATCTGGCAACCCTTGTTGTAAAACAACATAAACATATATTCCTTGACTCTCATGCAATTTTTCCAATTATGCTGTGTGACATTTTCGATTGATATTGCCTGGGCGTGCGAAACTCCAAGTCAGGATTAAATTACTAGGTCAGTATAGTAAAACTGGCGTTCGCAGGCCAAATGAGAAATCATGAAAGGTTCTTCAGTTATAACTGAAAAACTCAGTAAACAATCATTAAGATAAGGAAAACATATATAAGGACATGCGCTTAGAATGCCAATTCTTATAAAAAAAACAATAAATAAGAAATTAAAATAACTATCGGTCATAGAAGAAATGGTATTAAATGCTTCTAGCAGATCCCAGCGCTCGAAATTCGAGTGCAATTTCTAGGCAATTTTATTTCTCAACATAGCCAATTCACAAACCAACACTTTTTGGTTTATTATTATTGTGAATGAAGATAACAAACTCATTAACAAACACGTTAACAAATTTAATAAACACACACATAGCATATGTGTAATGTTATGTATGTGTTAGTAGCAACTTTAAATGCAATTTACTCAAAGCAAAGGAAAAAATTAAAAAATCTGTAAATCTGGTGAACAGCTAAAAAGAAATATCTTTCAAATAATATATGTTTGGTCCAAAACGGGATAAAACTGTAGAATAAAATATCGGTAAAAAGAAATCACCGAGCCTATTAATATTATAGATTAATAATCGGCAACTGTGCACACAGAATTGTTCTAACGTTTAATGACTGAATTTTCGATTGTGTCAACAGAAATTTTATAATAAAAAACCATTTTTTATTGTGATAAAATTTTTACTGTTAAGACAATAGAAGTTTAATTGCAATCAACTCAAAATTTGATTATTAACTTATTCGAAATTCGGTTAGCAATAAATTTGGTAGCCACAACGAATCTGTTTTCTGTATGTATTAAAATAGTAAACGTACATATGTACATATGTGGAGGATATCAAAGATTTGGCATAGCCGAATTTAACGCTCTTACTTGTTTTAAATATAATTCGATTTTATAAATCTCTTATTAAAAGACATACAAAAGTGGTGGTCCTCAGATGTATGGGAAATTTCTTTTTCCTTTTACTTTACTTTTTTGAATTCTCTTGATAACTGAAATAGTCTGCAAAATTTTCAATGAATTTCGATGTTGAGAAGAACTTCCTCTTGCTTATTGAAACTTGCGCATCCGCGTAAATTCACAAATAGCAGTCAAAAAATCGTTACTTAATCTATTCTAACTCTAATCTTCTATATTTTTTTGGTTAATATCCAATGTTGACACAATGTGGGAAATAATTTGAAATATCTGATTTTTTAATGAGTAGGAATATTCGTTAAGGGTAGGAGGGGTTAAAAAATTAAAAAAAATTATCAAAATTCTAAAATTTAGTCCAAAGCTCAAAAATGTAATTTACTGATCGCCTTATATTGGTCCCTGTGGGTAACTTTAAATAAGTGATCGATGAGCAACTTATTTGCTCTCTACAGCAACAAAGATCTTCTGTAATAAAGAAGAATTTGTATTGTTACTTAGCAGAAGCAGCATCCGAAGGGCAAGGATAAACGCTCGATTTTTTTTTAAGCCTAGTTCCGCGAAGCCGAGTGGCTTGTCTGCAGATTCTAATTTGGCTAGTTTTTTTTTTTTTGCAACGACAGACCAAAGCTTCTGGTGGGAATCGAACCCACGACCCCCGCATGATAGGCGAGCACGCTACCTACTCACCTACCAGGGCGCTTTACCCAAGCAATTAAAACCAAGCCATCATTTTCACCGGAAGGTCCATTAGTGGTTCATTTCAATAGAATACTGCTTGATGCTATTACTGGCACCTCAAGAAATGAAGACATAATTGCAATTGTAGTAACAGGAGCCCAATTTTGAAAAACTTCTTGCCATACCTAAAGTTGAAAATGGCACTGGCGAAAAAGTTGCTGAAGTTTTTAAAAACACTATTATTGAGTGGAATCTTCAAAACAAATTATGTGGAATGTCTTTCGATACAACTGCTGCCAACACAGGACATTACGTGGAGCTTGCGTTCTTCTGAAAAAAAAACAAAAAAAAAAAACTAAGCCAACAGTTTTTGTGGCTTTCATGTAGATATCATGTATTAGAAGTTGTCTGTAGTGATGTATTTAAGGCATTATTTGGGCCAACAACTGGTCCGACGTCGATTTTACTTAAAAAGTTTCGCGACAACTGGTCCACAATAAAACAAAATAATACGAAGTTTGTACGGACGACAGTTTAGATAGCCAACTCCTGTTTTTAAAGAATAAATCAATCAACTTTACAATGACAGTATTAAATGGCTCATGCAAGAGATGATTACAAAGAAACTTTACAATTGACTCTTATTCTCCTTGGCGAAGTTCCCCACCAGGTGGTGTAGTCCAGGTGCATTTCACCATGCACGTTGGATGTCAAAACTGATATACGCCTTTAAAATATGTATGTTTCAAAAACAATTAAAACTGTCAAAAGGAGAGGCCAGGGCCTTAGTTGAGTTTAGCTTATTTATTTCTTTAATTTACATCAATTACTGGATAAGTTGCGCAATTTTTTGCGATGCTTCAGCTAACGACCTGAGTTTTATCACATATTTATAAATACTAGAAGATTCCAGCCCTCGAAATTCGAGTGCAAATTCTAGGAAATTTTATTTTTTCATTAAATAAGGACCTTAAGGTATGCTAGTCAATTATAGCCAATTCATAAATCAACACAAAAAACAAACTCATTTTTATTACAAACACATTAACAAATTTAACAAACGCACACATAGCATTGTATAGTTTTATGTATGTGTATGTTAGTAGCAACCAAAAAAATTTTAAAATCTGTTAATCTGGTGGACAGCTAAAAAGAAATACCTTTCAAATAATATACGTTTGGTGAAAATCGGGATAAAACGGTAGAATAAAACATCGGTCACAAGAAATCGCCTCTCTGTTAATATTATAGATTCAAAGAAACATCAAATGTTATTTTTGAAAAAGAAACTGCAGCACTATATAGGGATATGTGGATATGTGAAGAGCTGGTTGTGCTCGGACTATTTTCAGACATAGTGCCTTTTGAAATCGAACGGCAAATTCTAGAACAACTTAAGGAATCATCTCAAAAAGAAACAAAAAGATCAACCAGGTATTATGCGAAAAATTATATAAGCGACAAGGGTTTAGGAGATTTTGTTGTTCCAGCATCAGAAGAATGGAATGAAAATCTTTTATTTCAAACCGCAAAAAGGCAGCGAGTAATCTTAAGGTCGTAAATGATAGTGCTGAGAGAGGAATTGCTTTAGCTACAAACTTCAACTCAATGCTAACAAAACAAGAGGATCAGAAGCACTCTTTTCCAAGTAATAGAAATGCATCGCAAAATGTTTCCAAAACCAAAGATAAGTGTTCAATTAAAGCAACCAATTTAAAAAATTTAAAAATTTTAAAAATATGAACTCGTTAGATTAGGAAGAGCCGAATTTTCAGTGGCTTAGGGGCAGTTCTAAATATTATTTTACTTGCTTGATTTTTTTTAGTAGATCAAGTCGTCAAAAGGATCCAAAAAAGTTAAGTGCACTTTAATATTTTCCACTTTTATATTTTTGGGCCACCCTAATGTACAAGGTTGTGCCTCATTTTTTAGCCCCAACCCTGATTTCATCTCTTAAAATAACTGACTTTATTAACAAAATTTGATTAAAATCAGATTGCCAGCTGTACACGTTATTCTGTCTGCCCCTTTCAAGGTGTCTATTTAAAACTATTTCGGGAAATCAGTCATTTAATTTTTTTTTTGATCCACCCAAAGTGCAAATTGCATTAAAATATCTCTATACATAATGCTTAACTAGATAAAAATTTCTGATGAATTAATTTATTTAAAACTCTGTCCATTTATGAGCGAGTACACATCCACCAGTAAGCCTTTAGGGAAAACTTAAGTTGAAACAATGGAGTAGTAAATTGTTCTCGTAGTACTCATATTTTTTTATGTAAGTAAGTTTCCTTCTATGCATCTATCTACACATAAGTGTGACATACTAAGTAGGTCACCCAAAGTAGGTAAAAAGGTGTGAAGGAGTAAGTGGTTCAATGAATTTTAAAACTCGACTTTTTGTGTTTTTAATTATTCAACGAAAACAAGTATTTTTAAGTAGAGTGCTACTCAGGGATGTAGCCAGAAAATGTTTTGTTAAGGATGCAACATAAATTAAAACGAATTTTGCCAATGAAAGAAAATAATACAATAAATAAAATTAAAAGGAAACTATGTGAAAATTTTAAGATATAGCAAGGTACAGGTTAGGAGACGCCAATAGTAACAGTATTATTTACTTTAATTCATTTTTAAGCGATCTTCAAGTACTTTTAAATGAATTCTATGTAAAATTAGTACTAATCGGTGCCTACAGATAATCAATAGCAATAAAATTAGAGATATCTAATTTTGTATGTATGTATATGTTGTAAGAGCTCTAACCGCTATTAATTCGTATACCAATCATTTTTTTGACTGAGTACCTTTAAAGGTCACCTTTACAACGAAATAATGTTGACTACATCAACAAAGTTGTAGTTATCTGGAGAGGAAGTTCGTTTTCTTGAAATTCATTCAAAAATGTTTGAACATGGTTTCTTACTATAAAACCGTACCTGGTTTTTAAAAATATTGTGATTTTAGGGATGATTTATTTAGGCTATAAATTTTCCATAGGAAAAACAAAAGCTTTGTGTGGTTGATCCCATAAAATGTTCGTAAATTTAGACCCTTAATAAAAATTGTGTCTTTTAAAATAATATTACTATAGGGATTTATAATAATTATAGAATTAGCATCATTACATAAGGGAACCCCCTATTTTTTCTAGCCTTATCCTTGTTGGTGCTAGTGTTTACTTTAGAGTGTTTCTAGTGCTTTTATCGTCTTTCCCACAACAATTGTCATTATTTAACATTTGGGTAAATTGGTGTTGAAAACTATGTATTTTTCATAAATAAATAAAAACCTATGTATATGCATTTAGTCATAAATTAAAGATTACAATTTAGGCACAAACAAAATATTCATATGTAAATATATACATAATATTAATGCTTACGAAACTTTTGGTAATAAAAAGAAAATAAATGGGATGTCGTAAAATTTTTTAAAACTCAAGAAAGACTTTGTTGTTAATGCACTTTTTAATATTTAAATTAAAAAAAAAATCATAATAAAAACAATAAACCAACCGGGATCTCAGAAATGTTGAATTTTAGGTAATATAAATTCAGGTTGTACGGTTTACTGGTCTTTGCTGGAATGGAATGTTAAATAAATTCTCAAATAAAATAAAAAAAAAGTAAATTGAGACTAGTTTTTAGAAAATAATTATATTCTCATAGCATTTTTGTATAAAATCAATTCACTAAAAAATGTTTTGTTAATAAAAGTTGGATTTTTTTTAAAATTGTAAAATTCTATTATTTCGGTACTTTTTTGAAACAGACACTTTTCTATGAGAAGTTTTTTTTTCGAAAAGGTCAATTTTACCTTTTTCTCAAGATTTTTTTTTGAATAACGTACTATTTTTGAAAAAGGCAATAATTATAAAAATATTTTTTTTTTAAATTAAAGTTAACTTGCTATTTTTATATACCATTAAAAAGCTATTTTATTATTTTTATTTCAGTCTATTTTTATTTGTTGTTAGTGTACTTCTTATTTTTAATAAGTATACACATTGAAGAAAAGTCATGTGAGTCCGATCACAGGGGAGATGTGTAAACATCTAGTAATTAAAGATTTTATATGGCACTTTTTTAAAATCAAACAGAAAGCGTCACTTATCACTTATAGCAAGCAACTGTGGAGGCTTTGCTTATATAAACATATTTTTTATTACTAGCAGATTCCAGCGCTTGAAATTTGAGTGAAATTTCTAGGGACCTTCAGTTTTCAACTTAGCCACTTCACAAACCAACAATTTTTTGCTTTCTTTATGTATGTGTTAGTAGCAACTTTAAATGCAATTTACTCAAACTAAATGCAAAAGTTTAAAGTCTGGTGAACCACTAAAAAGAAATACCTTTCAAAAAAATACGTTTTGTCAAAATGGATTAACAAAACGACGGTCACAAGAAATTGCCTAGCCTATTAATATTATAAATTTATTATTTCAACTGGTTAATTTTTCAATTTTCATTTTCCGTTTTTCATTTTTTATTTTTAATTTTTTATTTTTCATTTTTCATTTTTCATTTTTCTTTTTTAATTTTACATTTTCCAAAACGTTTTTATAACGCTATTCGCTCATTTTATCTCCAAACACTTCCTAGTGACATCGTGGCTTCATTTTATCTCCAAAGACTTCCTAATCTTTTCACCAGTACAATCGTACCTCACACCGTTTTTGTCTTACTCTGTTTTTGCGATTGTATTGTGAAATAGATTTTGTGAAATAGATTCTGGTTTTATTAGAACCCTCACCCATTACGGTTCACTGGTCTTTGCTGGAATTATTATCTCGCTCTTTTCTTCTTTTATTCTTAAATAAATTTAAAAAGGAAAGCAAATTTAGACTGGGTTTTAGCAAATAATGTTATTCTCATAAAATTTTTGTATAAAATTATTTTACCAAAAAATTTTATTAATACATTTGGGTTTCCTAAAAATTTTAAAAATTAGGGTACCTTTTTACTTCTTTTGAGAAAAATTCTTTTTTTGAGAAAGGTACTTTTATTGCTAAAGGGCAATTTTTTTAGAACTAGGTGCTTTTTTGTAGAGAAGAACTTTTTCCGAAAAAGGATTTTTCAAAGTACTTTTTTGAAAAATGTACTTTTTTGAAAAAGGTACTATTTTGAAAAATTAAAATTTACTTGTATTTTTTTCTAGATAGTAATCGTATCTGGTTTTTTTATACCGCCTAATCCTTTCTCCAAATTTTAATGAAACATAGACATTTTTTGACTTGGTGTATTTTTAAAAACATTTTCGAAACCGTAATATCATAGGGTATGTTTAGACGGC
>OY821518.1:24639904-24667404 GCA_963682025.1 Cordilura impudica
AGCACCAACATTTTTAACATTAAAGCATTTTATAAAAGCTAACACATAACACTGCTAAGTTCAAATAAAAGCATTGCCAGACTCATATTTCCAGAATGCTCTTACTCAATTGGCTTTAGCTCTTTAAGGAAAACTGAACGAATGAATTGGTTAATGTGCCGAGAAATGCTGGACTGCACTATTGGGTTTCGGTGGTATTGGTGAAGCCACAGCAAAACGTTTACAACTCTAGGATACAAAAAAATATCTTCTATCATATGAAGACATTTAAACAGAACGAAAATGATTTGCAAGCTCATCGTGACCCATTTAAAGAGTTCTAATATCAGAATCGAGAGGATAATTGAATGGCAATTTATTTGAAAGCAAGAACCGAAATTATATTTTTGTAAATGTCGGAAGAAAACGAAAAGGTCTTTAAATTTATATTTTTCTATACTAATTTTATAGGAAATTATTATGCTCAATTTATAAAACGAGGCGGAAAAAAATTTTGAAAATATTTACCTATGTTTACGTAAAACCGATGTGGAGGGTACCAAAGATTCGGCACAGCCGAATTTAACACTCTTACTTGTTTTAACTAACTTATTTACTTGAACCTCTTTGAGGTAGTGTGGACTAATTAGCCCTCTATGAAGTTTTTATGACCGGACACATATTTTTAGCTAGTTTTTACATATGGTTTGATACCAGAACCTCAGTCTGGCGATAATCTCTTATAAACACTACCAAATTGTGGCAATTTGTACTGTAAACCTTTAAACTGGAAATATTATCTTATATATTAAAAGAATTTATGAAAACTAAAGTCCTTAAAAGCCCATTAGAAGAATTTCTAAATATATAAAAAAATACAAATTAATAAAGTCAGTCCGTCTGGCCGTTCTATCCGGACGATTTCCTTATTTTTTTTTTTTAATGAAAGATATGTCACCAAGCATTGGTATATATTGGTTATCCTTTTTTTCAAGATTTTTTCAATATTTTCCTTCACTCAAACCTCTAGAAATAGAGTTCTAATTAACGTAGGCTGTTGACATTCCTCGTTGGTTTTGAGGAAAGTTATGCGTGGACAACCAACTTTACTTTTACTGTACGTTAACTTCTCTTGGCAAATTTTGGTATTACTTTTCGTTAACTTCTCCGGGCAAATTCCAATATTGTTTTACTGTACGTTAACTTCTCCCGCATATTTTGTTGTTAATGTGCTGGTATTACTGTGCTATATCTCGAGGAAGAACATTCAGAAATGTAAAGGTAGAAATTAAACCTAAGGGCCGACGCACAGCTAATATTGTCTGGAAGGAAGTACTGTAAAATGATTTTATGTAATAATTACAAACTCTCATACATAGTCTATCCTAATTCTGCGGAGCAGCTCGGGTCCTCGAGGAGTTTTCCATGCTAAAGTGCAAGAGGACGGACAAAGTGCGGAAGGACGGACAAATAAATTGCAATTTTTAAAAAACACTGGCTCCAAAAAGGGCAAAAAAAGCGATTCGGAAAAAAACTAAAAGATTTTTTCACAAAAAAGCATAAAATAAATTAAGGGGCCTGCAAGTTTTAAAACGCCAGCAAAAAAAAAATATCAAATATTATTAAAAACTATATATATCAGATATATATAAAAAAAAAAAAATATATAAAATAAAAACAAATTGAATATATAAAAAAAAAAAAAAATTGAAAAAATAAAAAAAAATTGAAAAAATAAAAAAAATTAAAGTTTTAATTAAAAACCCACAAAATAATTATAAAAATTAATATAATATAATATAATGCTGCGGAGCAGCACGGGTCCTCTAGTACATATTACTTTAAAAAATAATTATTTATTTATTATACCCCATTTGGGTATCCAGACTTGGAAAACTGGCACGGAAATGGGCATGGTGGCTGATAAAAAAATCTTAAGATCATTGGAGGCCAAACTTAGGATACGGTCAGCTTATTAAATTAAACAATTGTTTTAAAAATAAACACACAATTTTTTTATATTACATTTCTTCATTTCTTTCCTTACTATCTATCCTGGCTTATGCTTAAAGTCTCCCATTCATCCCTGGCCAAAGCTTTTAGATATTTCTTACGTTGCTGCAAAACCAATTCCAAAAGCTCATTATCGCACTTTTGGGCTATCTCCAAAACTTTACACCAATTATACATGCGTATGCATAAACAAACTGCTTCTCGATAATTAGGATTGTGTATCAGAATCGTTTCAGATTCGACCAGTGTACCGAGCATCAGAAAATTTTCAGACATTTAATCTCGCCTCTAGCTGAGATCCAAAGTTTTGATATATTCCAAATAACTACTCGTAGCTTCTTCAATGTAATTGATTCTTGCGGGTAGCCACTGCTGCCTAAGTGACCTACCTGTAAGCATTTTGGCCCACGCGGCATATTTGCAAAGACTCTCCATCAGAGAGCGATTTAACATCTTACAATACATATTCACTCTAATGGACGGTAAAGCTCCCGAGAACTTAAAAGTTACGATGGCATCTTCGAAGATTCGATGGTTATATTTTTACCAAAGCCTCGGTAATGAATTGATAAATTTATAACAAATTTATTTTTAGAATGCTAAACATACGTAGCACCGATTGTTATAGTTGTTAGGGCTATAATGGTAGGATCTGTTACTACTTCTCCGCGACAATACCATATACTATAGCAGTTATCGTGTACTCCTACCAAGATATTTACCTCACTTCACCATTTTAACGATTTAAAAAAAAAATCAAGCTTGCATTCTTTACTATGACTTTATTTAAGGAAACATTTATGTATCACAGAAACAAATACTTTTTTGATTATATGTCGAATATTTGTAGTCGTCATAAATAAAAATAAATAAGATAATCGAACATAGACATAAATTATTATTATAATCGTTATATAAAAAAAAATCATGTGTTCGACATTACTATAATCGTTATATAAAAACTGTTCAGTAAATAATCACAAGAATAATATGTACGTCTGGCGCCCTCATTACCGACCTTACAGTTACCTACAGTAAAAGGATTAAGTTGCAACATATTTTCTAGAATGTATTTTCAACTCTACCAGCCATGTTTAAAATTGTAAAAAAATATTGCTATAAATTTACAAAATTATGTTCTGAATAGATTTATGGTTATATTCAGGTCATAGTTAGTACCTGGCTGTTTCAATGTACTTAAATGTAGAGTAGGGTATAGGAACATATGTTTGTTATAAACAACAAATAAACAGAAACTACTTGAAAAGATAATACATAGAGCGTTACTAAATATCTTATCTAGAGTAAGAGAAACCTATAACAGAAAGAGAGAGCGACAATAAAGATAATACGTAGACAATTAAGAAATTTCAACTACACTAAATAACCAAAAGTTCTAACAAACTATTTTAGTACACAACTGAATTGAAAGGGGATCAGACGACCCTAAAACCAGTAGGCAACATAGGTAAACACGAAAGTAAGTAAAGTGCATTCAAGAGTGAATTGGAAATTATATAAAGCGTTAAGTGTTAAGATATATCCTCTTTCAAAGTGATCGCAGAATAAAGAGAATTTTTTAAATCGTTTGGACTATAAGCTTTAGAGTGTTTGTTAAGAAAAGCTTTAAAGAGGCTAAACCTAAAGAGTTTAAGACCTCAAAATTACTTTAAACTTCTAACGTGCTCAAAATTTTTATCGCTATTAAAATTTGGTAAATTATATTTTTTATCTTTGATAATCAAATAGTTTAAAAAACAAAGAATAAATAAATTCCAATTATAGTCAAATACCTGTATGTGATAAAAACTTAAAAAATAAAAAATGTGTCTAAAATACATCGTATTTATGTAGTGGGTGATAATACAATGGAAACTATAAAAAAAATTTTTTTTGACGACTTGAAAAAAATGGATCATGAAATTCAAATACATTTGATATCTTCTGAAATACATTTTATATTTTCTGAAATACATTTGATGTTTTCTGAAATACATTTGATACTTTCTGAAATACAATTGATACCTTCTGAAATTCAATTGATGTTTTCTGAAATACAATATTTATTTCAGAAATTCAATTGATGTTTTCTAAAATACAATTGATACGTTCTGAAATTCAGTTAATGTTTTCTGAAATACAATTGGAAAAGGTGTAGTCTACTTCCCGTTGAACTTCGTAAAAACGATCTTCCATCGTGGCCTCTTAACTTAAACTTGGACAAATCTGAAAAGATAATACTTAGTATTCCAATTCCGTCATGACCAGTTGATGTGTTTTCTAGCAGAATTCTATGTATACACTAAAAAATACTTTTTTTTTCGTTTATCTTTTTTTCTTTAATTGTATTTTTTGTAAAAAATTTTTTTTCTTTTGATAGAGAAAACATAGCAAAAAGTGAATTCGCAAAAAAAATTTTAGAATTTAGAATTTAGTAAAAGTTTCCAATTTATTGTCACCCAATGCATGTCTTAAGACAGATTTAAATAAATATCGTGAGACTTATTCATGGTTATGACAATTTGTCAAAAAGTACCGGCAATTTGGCAATGAAACTCAAGATATTCATTAAATCCTTAGTAGCAAGATTGCGTTTTCGCAACATCAATTCGCGTAATTTCTTTTTGCTCAAGTAAGCTTAAAGCTTTGCTGTGATGAAACTAATGTTAAACAGTTTATCTAAATCGAGTTACAGGAGGTGAAAAAACACTGGAAAAATATTTTTTCAATATACCTGTGGTTTACAGGAATAATTGCATATGTCGATATTTCTCAATTTTGAGTTATGATGCAAAATAATTTCATTTTAAACGCTTTTTACATAACAGCAAATCCTGGTTACGGTTGTGCCACAAAGTACACCTTTAACGGGTGATTGTAGCTATCCTGTTTTATGAAGACATTATGAAAAATTTTTGAGGTTTAGCACTCACCTAAAGGTACAATTATGGAACCTTCACTTATTCAATTTACTATTGTACTTATTGCAAAAAATTAATTTGCTGTTGTTACGGTTGTGACACAATTGGTGACACATATTTTTTCCCTTGGTGATCATTTCACGTTTTGTGCCTCCTAGAGCAAAATACAGATATGACAAAAATGTAATTATCAAAAGAGATATATATTGAACTATTTAGAGTTGTATTCAAAAATATTTCTATCTGTGTCCCTTATAAAAAAGATATTAAAAGGTTGCTACGGTTGTGACAGGTGCGTTACGGTTGTGACATAGTACAGAAATAAATAGAAATTCAGCATTTATCATAGCGTTTATTTAACCCACAAGCGAGAAACCTTCAAAGAAGATAAAAAACAAATGAATTGGCATTAGTTTTATTATAAACATTTTCCATTACAACGAAAATCTCGTTATTATGAAATATTTTAGGGGTCCCTTGGAGTTAGTTGTAACTATATAGCTATTACAATACTGATATAACAATGTTATGAATACACTAAATTAAACAAGTAAGAAAATTATAGTCGGTCTAGACCGACTATACGATACCCTATACCATGCGTTTAGAGACCCTATCTCTCAGGCCCAACTAACTGGATATAGAAAATAAGCATAAACCAAATTTGAGTGTTATTTTTATTAATTTTTTTGGCTGCAGATATGAAAAAGTTCATATCGGATACTATATTTATATGGGGACTAGGTCGAAAAATGGACCGATCCTGGAAATGGTTGGTAAAGTCTCTTGTATTTTGCAGAAATATATACAAACAAAATTTGAGATGAATCAGTGCAATATTTTTGTTTTTTGATAGATTTAAGTGAAGATCGGGAAGCAGCTCTATATGGGGCCTATGACTAAGAGTTGTCCCATAGGGATCGTTTTTGGACTATTCATTAGTGGATGTAATAAATGCATACAAACCCAATTTGACTAAGATCTATACGACAATTCGGATCTTATGTCAATTTATGTCGATTTTATAAGGGTCATTTGTATGGGGGCTAGGTCTGACCATGGACCGATTCTCACCAATTTCAATAGCGTTCATCCCATGGACGATAAAAGCTTATATACCAAATTTCATCAAAATATATTTTTTATTTGCGACCTGCAGTTTGATTACAAGGTTTACATGGTCACACAGACGGACGGACGGACGGACATTGTTAAATCAACTCAAAAAGTGATTCTGATTCGATCGGTATAATTAAAGATGGGTCTAAGTCAAATATTTTTGGTTGTTACAAACAGCAGCAAAAAGTCATTACCCAAACCACATAGTGGTATAGGGCGTAAAAATACAATAACAAGTAAATAAAATCAAAGTACTTAATGACAAATATAGAAATGTATATTAGATGCCTGTCCAACCATATCAGTGTACGTCTGTTTCAATTTCACTTCGTCCGATTGCTATTCTGCACTCATCGCCCTTTAACAGTTACCGACCATCTTAACCCTTCTTTGTACGATCCCATATAGATTGTTGAATTAAGAAATTCAGTCAATTCAATAATAAATGTGTGTTCTTACATTGTGTATGAGTGTTATTTATACATCGTGTGATTGATTTGCATTGTGTATGATTGTTGTGTTTACATGTGTGTGGAAACTAAATTTTACCCCATATTTATAGTGTGTAAATAACAGAAACAAAAATGGCATGTCACAACCGAAACATTTTGTGTCACAACCGTAACACCATGTTTGTCACAACCGTAACACTAATTAAATATAGTTATAACTGGGTAAAATAGCATTTTTGTTTATATTATGTTTGCATACATGGCCAGTATTACTTTTGATATATTACACATGTTACAAATCAATAATGAATACAGAATCCGTTTTATTCTAACTGAAAGGATACGTTTTGTTACATGCTAATTAGTTTTTACAAAAAGAATATTGTTTGCCTTTAAACTTGAGGCTTTGCAATTCCTTTGATAAAAAACACACCACTCATATCTCTACCAACTTAGAACATCAAGTCAGCCATTTTGGTCTGCATCGCTTGGAGAAAAACATGTTACCAGATTGCAACTAATATGATAATTTAAAAATGTTGAGAACAATCGTCACAGATATGGCTATAGTAGTACCATTTCTTAAAATAATTAAATTCTTTTGTTAGATTATTGAAGTAGAGATCTTGTGCTTTAATTTGATGTATGACATGTGCATATTATATGACATTTTTTTTTGCTTGGTGTTCACCTTTTCTCAGGATTTGCTGATAAGTAAAAATTTTGATTTTTAGCAACAAAAAAGAGAAAAAAAATTTACTTAATTTATTTTCATAAAAAACGAGTTATTGCTCTAATGAAAATTTAGAGATTTGAGTTTAATCCGGAAATCCACAGAAATATAATAGATACATATTTATTTTTAATATTTTCTATTTATACAAATGTAAAAATATTGTTCCTGGCCTTTTCAATGATTGAGATTGAAGGTGATTCTGAATCGTTCATTCTAATAAAAGATGGCTCTAACCCATATATTTTCGGTAGTTAGAAATATTACAACAAAATCATTATACCCTGACCACATAGAGAATAGGATATAAATGGTTGTAAGTTCCAATACCTGTGAGTTCCAATACCTTTCCAACGATGACTTCAAATTATATGCAACGATAAATTGAAAACGAAAAACGAATTTAAATGACAGAGTTATTTAAACTTTCATGAAAGTCGCATTCAAAATCATTACTTTTTTTCATGAGTGTTGGAACTGAATAATTTGACATATAAAATCCAACACTATCATGAGAAAGATTCTATTTTATTTTGAAAAAGGATTTTGTTATGCTTACAGTTTTTCCTTCAAACGATTTAAACAGAGTTGCCTTCTGATTGTTGTAAGCAAAAATTTTATGTTGTTGTTTTTTTTTATAAGTATAAAAAATCATGTGAGTCCGATCACAGGGGAGATGTGTAAACATCTAGTAATTAAAGACTTTTTATGGTATTTTTTAAAATCATGCAGAAAGCGTCATCGATGTATCAATTATAGCAATCAACTGCCTGAGGCCCCTGATAATATAGAAACATTTATTATTATTTATTATTTCAACCGGTTAATTTTTAATTTTTCGTTTTTTACATTTCATTTTTCTTTGTTCATTTTTTATTTTTCATTTTCATTTTTAATTTTTAATTTTTCATTTTTTATTTTTCATTTTTAAACTTTTTCTTTTAACTCATACTCTCTGTCTGTCTGCCATGGGTGCACCCCATTCCTCCTTATCCAATTGATCTGAAACTTGGCCCGTAGCCTTTTCGTGACTACAGATTAATTTTGGGGTAGTCACGCACAGTCACGCGTGGTCACGGACAGTCACGGAGTGATCTAAATGTCATTTCCTTTCATCCGATCGATATCAAACTTGGTCCATACACTTGCTGTGAAAAAAGATTAACTTTGACTTAGTCACGCACAGTCACGGAGTGATCTATATATCATTTACACTCAATCGACCGATCTGAAACTTGGTCGATATACTTGCTGTAAAGAAAGATCAACTTCGACATAGTCACGCGCAGTCACGCATAGTCACGCACAGTCTCGGAGCGATTTAAAACCCATTTTCACTTATCCGATCGATCTAGAGCTTGGTCGATATACTTGCTGCAAAAAAGATTAACTTTGACATAGTCACGCATAGTCACGGAGAGATTAAAACCCCACTTCCCCTCATCCGATGGATCTGAAACTTTGTCCATAGACTTGTTGTGGCCAAAGATTAATTTTAAGATAGTCACACACAGTCACGCACAGTCACGGAGATATTCAAAACTCATATGCATAAGGAAAGAAAGAGTTTTAATAAAAACTTTGCTTTTATGGGTTAGATTTCTTATTTTTAATTTTTTAGTTTTCAGTTTTCATTCTTCATTTTTAATTTCGATTTTTCATTTTTTATTTTTCAGTTTTTATTTTTATTTTTCGTTTTCATTTTTTATTTTTCTTTTTTCAGTTATCATTTTTATTTTTTATTTTTCATATTTCATTTTTTATTTTTCATTTTTCATTTTTCATTTTTCATTTTTCATTTTTTATTTTTCATTTTTTATTTTTCTTTTTCATATTTCATATTTCATTTCTTATTTTTTATTTTTCATTTTTCATTTTCATTTTTCATTTTTCTTTTTTCTGTTTTCATTTTTAATTTTTAATTTTTTATTTTTCATTTTTTTATTTTTCATTTTTATATTTCATATTTCATTTCTTATTTTTTATTTTTCATTTTTTATTTTTCATTTTCATTTTTCATTTTTCTTTTTTCAGTTTTCATTTTTAATTTTTCTTTTTTCATTTTTTATTTTTATTTTTTTATTTTCCATTTTTTATTTTTCATTTTTCATTTTTCAGTTTCCTTTTTTTATTTTTCGTTTTTTAATTTTCATTTTTCATTTTGATTTTTAATTTTTTATTTTTCATTTTTCATTTTAATTTTTTATTTTTTTTTTCATTTTTTATTTTTCATTTTTTATTTTTCAGTTTCTATTTTTCATTTTTTATTTTTAATTTTTTTAGTTTTAATTTTTTAGATATTTTTAATTTTTTATTTTTAATTTTTCAGTTTTTATTTTTCATTTTCATTTTTTATTTTTCTTTTTTCAGTTTTCATTTTTTATTTTTCATATTTAATTTTTTATTTTTCATTTTTTATTTTTCATTTTTCATTTTCATTTTTTATTTTTCATTTCATATTTTTCATTTTTATTTTTTTTTTTTTCATTTTTCAACAGCGACAAAAAGGTTATTACATATTATAAATATTTCACCAATACAATAATAAGTCACACCGATTTTGTCGTACGCGTTACATGTTACTCTGTTTTTGTGATTGTATTAAGAAATAGAAATTTACCCCCTCCGCGTATAGCATTTTACACATCAATAAATATATTTGCACGTCGGCGTTACCGTCGCCGCTCTTATTGTTGTTATTCAATTTTCGAAGACAAAACGGAAATATTAACTAATTTTATTCCGTGGGTATATCTTACATATTTTTTTTGCGCATACAACGCGAGAAACAGAAAAAAATAATATAATTGAAGAATATTTCCAAAATCCCATAGAGTTTTCCTGAATTGAATTTCAGACTGAACGACTTTAGTTAAATAAAAATCATCAACACCCTGTATACCTTAACTCAAAGAATTAACTCGAAAATTAAGAATTTTAGAAAACGTCAAACGTCATTTGTCAAAACTATTTTCAAGAGAAAATCCTAAAAGAGAAGTTTATCAAGAGAAGTAATTTGCATTGAGAGATAATTTAAATCCACCTCAACCGTATTCAAAATAAACAACATCAAGTTCAATAGTTTATCGTTATATGGAATGAACAAAGAGACTGGTTCTTGTGAGATTTGTAGCTGACAAGAAACTTCAATACCTTAAGTATAAACAGTCGATATTTTAACATCAAACCGTTAACGCGTTCCTCATTAAATAAAGTGATATCGAAAAGAATATTCTCATAATATTAGCATAATGTCAAAAATAAGTTTAATTATTTTTTCTCTACTTTTGTGTTCTTCATTTGCTGTACATGATCCGGTTCGTTTGTCACTTAAAGGTAAAATGAATCCAGAACCGAAGGGGGAATCTGCGGAGCCCACGGATTCATCTGGTTTTAAAATCCTGGTTACTCACCCTGAAGTACCCCAGGAAGCATTGGATTTAATGGGACGTGCTTGTGAATTGATTATTTGCCAGAGTTTACCTCCGAATCGTACGGAAATTTTGGAAAAAGCCAAAGGCGTACATGGCATGTTCTGGGCTTCTCATGTGGCCATTAATGCTGAAGTGCTAGATGCTGCTGGTCCTCAGCTCAAGTCCATATCTGCCATGTCGGCTGGCATAGATTTTATAGATGTACCAGAATTGAAGAAACGTAAAATTCCTTTGGGTCATACACCCACTGTACTTAACAATGCCGTAGCTGATGTAGCCATGGGTTTAATGTTGGCTGCTGCCCGGCGTTTCCACGAAGGCCGACAAAAAATTGACAGGTGCGTGTTATAATTTTTCATTTCATCTTCATTATTTAACTAGCTGTTTTTACCCGGTCTTGCCCGGGATGAAAAGGCCTTTGACTTGAAAAATGGTTAACTATGCTTACCAGGCGCTGAGTACTTAGTCCCCAATTAACAAATTCCCTAATAAAATGAACTTTCTCCCCAAAAATTTGTATGGGCAGTAAATTCATTTTTTATTTCAATTAAAAAGTTTTTGGTTTTTTAATTTAGAAGTTTTTTATAAGAAAAAAAATGCTTCAAAAATAAGGTGCGAAACCGCTTTAAGTTTTTTTTTCAGTTTATTTATAAACATGAAATATAATAACGGAATGGGTCGCAAATTAAAGGAATCAAAACTTTTAAAAATTGAATTAATTCATTCAATAGGTGATCATAATTGAGCAGAGACGTCAAATTCAAGTTTCAGAAATGAAAGACTAATGCGACGTTTAATATTGTGTCGCAAGGTTTCTTTAAGCAACTGCTTATAGTATATGTGTGGCTTATTTTGATCAACAGGTAATTATTTCACATACGTAGATAAAATTTATCATACGACATTTCACTAAGCTGTGTTCCGCGAGCGAGTCGCGTCCACTTCCGCGCGTTTGGCAGCCAGACCCGTGCTGCCGCGCAGTTGTTGCCAACTTATTTTAATCGCCAAAATATATTTTTCAGATCATTGCGATATTTTTGGTAAGCTGTGTTCCGCGAGCGCGTCGCGTCCGCATCCGTCGCGTCCGCGTCCGTGCGCCTCGCGCGTCGCGCCGCTTCCTCGCAGCTACTACCCGTGCTGCCGCTTAGTTCTCGTTAACTTATTTTAATTCCTAAAACATATTTTTTAGAGCATTGCGATATTTTAGCTGAGCTGTGTTCCGAGAGCGCGTCGCGTGCGCATCCGTCGCGTACGAGTCAGCGGTCGCGCGCCGCGCGTTTGGCAGCCACACCCGTGCTGCCGAGCAGTTGCTGTAAACTTATTTCAATCGCCAAAATATATTTTTCAGATCATTGCGATATTTTAGCTGAGCTGTGTTCCGCGAGCGCGTCGCGTCCGCGCGCCTCGCGCCGCTTCCTCGCAGCTACTACCCATGCCTCCGCTTAGTTCTCGTTAACTTATTTTAATTCTTAAAACATATTTTTTAGAGCATTGCGATATTTTAGCTGAGCTGTGTTCCGAGAGCGCGTCGTGTCCGCACCCGTCGCGTCCGAGTCCGCGGTCGCACGCCGCGCGCCGCTTCCGCGCGTTTGGCAAACACACCTGTTCTGCCGCGCAGCTGTTGCCAACTTATTTTGAAAAGAATACTCATTTTAAATGCATTTATTGTTGGACATACTATATATTGAGAGCAGTATGCAAATGTTTACTAAAATAAATGTTTAACAAAATTCATTAAATAAAAATATGTAAAAATTTAAGAATGAATTTGGGGAGTAAGTACATTTTTAATTTCGATTAAAAAAATGGGGAATTTGTTCATTTCTTTTGGGTACCTTTTTTTTAAATTTGGGGAATTTGTTCACCGTGTAGTTATTTCCGTGTAACCCAAATTTCAGAGAAATCCATTGAAAAGTACAAATTTGTATAGGGAAGAAATATACCACACAACAAAATATGAATTTTATAAGAAAATTGGGCGTAAAAGTAGGCGTGGTCGGTAAAAATCATATAGCGACCTTCCCTGGAATATGTACTAAATTTCGAAGAAAGCCATTGAAAAATAAAAGTTTTTATAGCAATCAAATAAAGAAACAAATAAAAGGAAAAAAAAAGTTTTATATACATAGAAGTTGGCGCAAAGTAGGCGTGGCCTGTAAGAAGCATATGGTGATCTTCCCTGCAGTATAGAGATCGTGTGACCAAATTTTAGACATCCCTTGAAAAATAAAAATTTCTATAGTGAACATATATACAAAAAACAGAAAATTAATTTTGTATAAAAAGCGGGCGTATAAGTAGGCGTGTCCGGCAAGAATCATGTGGCGACCTCTCTGGAGTACAGAGATCGTGTGTAGCAAATTTCAGTGAAATCCGTCAAAAAAAAATGTGTAGCGAACAAATGTACCAAAAAACAGAATATGAATTGTATACAAAAAGTGGGCGTAATAGTAGGCGTGACCGGTACGAAGAATATGTCGACTTTCCCTGGAGGAGAGAGATCGTGTTTACCAAATTTCAGAGAAATCGGTTGAAAAATAAAAATTTGTATAGCGAACACATATACCAAAAAACAAAATGAATTGTATACAAAAAGTGGGCGTTAAAGTAGGCGTGGCCGGTACGAAGTATATGGCGACCTTTGGTGGAGTACAGAGGTCGTTTGTACCAAATTTCAGAGAATTCCGTTGAAAAACAAAAATTTGTATAGCAAACAAATATACCAAAAAGCAGAAAACGAATTGTATACAAAAAGTGGGCGTAAAAGTAGGTGTGGCTGCAAGAATCACCCGGTGACCTGGCCTGGGGTACAAAGATCATGTGTACCAAATTTCAGAGAAATGCGTTGAAAAATAAAAATTTTTATAGCGAACAAATATACCAAAAAGCAGAAAATGAATTGTGTATAAAAAAATGGGCGTAAATGTAGGCGTGGTCGATAAAAGGTATATGGCGACCTTAGCTGGAGTACAGGGATCGTGTGTACCGAATTTCAGGGAAATCTGTTAAGAAATAAAAATTTGTATAGTGAACAAATATGAATAAAACAGAAAATGAATTTTACATAAAAAGTGGGCGTAAAAGTAGGCGTGGCCGGTAAAAAGTATATGGCGACCTTTCCTGGGGTATAGAGATCGTGTGTACAAAATTTCAGGAAAATCCGTTGAAAAATAAAAATTTGTATAGCGGTCAAACAAACAAACAAACAAACAAACAAACAAACAAACAGAAAATGAATTTTATATATATAGATATATTTATCCTTAGTTCCACCTGGGAAAATTATCACATTGAATGGATGTGGGGTCAAGATATCCGTGATGCCACTGTTGGTTTCTTAGGTTTTGGCGGCATTGGTCAAGCTATAGCTCAACGTTTAAAAGGTTTTGATATTGATCGCATTCTTTACACCACACGCAAAGCTGTGGCTAAGAGTATAGAGAAGGAATACCAAGCTTCAAAGGTTCCTTTCCACGAACTGTTGGCTGAAAGTGATATTTTGTTTATAGCCGCTCCTTTGACTGCTGAAACTCAGGGTATTTTTAATTCCACTGCCTTTGCTAAAATGAAAAACACGGCTGTTTTGGTTAACATTGCCAGAGGACGTAAGTCATTTGAAGTGATGAATGAAGAGTGTTTTAATTAAGGATTTCCCCATTTATTACAGCCATTATCAACCAGGATGATTTGTATACCGCCTTAAAGACCAATCAAATCTTTTCGGCCGGTCTTGATGTCATGTATCCGGAGCCTTTACCAGCTGATGATAAACTACTGACGTTGCCTAATATTGGTAAGTTTTGAGGTTAAGAAAAAATTTTTGGTTTTTTTGCTATGAATTTAGAGAAGTTGGTAAACTTTTTTTTTAATAAGCAAGACCAATTAAATATATTCTTTATTTATGTAAAATTCTGGACTTATTTAAGGTTTTACATTTAAAAATGGAGGTGTTCAAGTTATATTCAGAATATAAACTTTTAATATTCCTGAATTTGGGGATGTTTTATTTTGATGTTAAAGTCAAAACCTGGCCTTGCTTTAAAGTAAAAATATATGTGCTACCGCGACCTAAATCATAGTGAGATTTGGTACTACTTAATTTAAGTTAAGATTAAAAGAAACATCCAGATTATATTAAACGTGGATTACATTTATGTCAAAATTTAGACTTATCGTGAATTTAGTAAAGTCAAAATCTGTGTTAAGTCCAGAGTTATTTTGAAGTAACATATATATATAATAAATATAATATAATATATATACTAGGGTGGCTCAATTACTTTTACTCCATGGGTTCATCGCGATTCGAGCCTGCCAAAATTTCGATAAAGATATTTTCATGATATTTTCCATAATACTCATTCAAATGTAAACAAAATTATGAAAATGTGTAAACCGCGTTTTTTTGTGGTGCAAAATCCATTTTTCACAATAATTTCTTATGTGTAAACATATATGCGCTCAGGTGGGGGTAAAATCCAATTTCACAATACAGTCACAAGAACAGCGTAAGGGATAAACGGTGTGTGGTATATGTAAGTGTATTGGTGTATTTAGTAAGCAGAACCGCCGAGTTCGCTGTCTGTTTAGCAAAATCACAAATCTTTTTCGTTAATTTTAAATATTCAAGCTATTGACCGCTAGGTATGTTGTGAGTTTAACATGTTCACAAACTTACAGAGTGATTTTTTTTTTAATATTCAAGGACATATTTGCTACTGCCAGAACTTTTTTAGTAAGCAGAACCGCTAGGTGTGTTGTGAGTTTAAAAAGCTAAATACTAGGAAAACTTTGAAGAAGTCGAAAATAGACTTAAGTGTTTTTTTAATTACTACACCTTTTCCAATTGTATTTCAGAAAACATCAATTGAATTTCAGAAAGTATCAATTGTGTTTCAGTAAACATCAATTGATTTTCAGAAAGTATCAATTGAATTTTAGAAAACATCAATTAAATTTCAGAAAGTATAAATTGTGTTTCAGTAAACATCAATTGATTTTCAGAAAATATCAATTATGTTTCAGAAAGTATCACTTTTATTTCAGAAAACATCAATTGATTTGCAGAAAGTATCAATTGAATTTCAGAAAACATTAATTGATTTTCAGTAATAATCAATTGAATTTCAGAAAATATCAATTGAGTTTCAGAAATTATCAAATATATTTCAGAAAATTTTAAATGTATTTCAGAAAACAGCAAATGTATTTCAGCAATTATCTAATATATTTGAGAAAACATCAAATGTATTTCAGAAAACATAAAATGTATTTCTGAAATTATCAAATGTATTTCAGAAAATATCAAATGTTTTTTAGAAAACATCAAATGTATTTCAGAATTTATTAAATTTACTTGAGGAAATATGAATTGAATTTCAGAAAATATCAATTGGGTCTCCGAACGCTATATAAAAATATATTTTTTAAATATTACACTGGGTTTGTAATATTTCTTGAAAACTACATATCGTCACCTAAAATGCAAAAGGCTGTAACTAATACTTTTATTTTTTTTTACAGGAGAAGCCAAAAACATTATAAAACAAAAACTCCTTTAAACTTAGTATCCAAATTTTACAATCAAGCTGAAAAATGAAGATGGATTTTTATTTATGCAAACAAAGTTATGGTAAAATTGTACTTTTTAAGTAAAAGGCCGTAACTACAATACAAAAAGTCAATTTTGAACTTTTTGTTAGTTACGGCCTTTTGCATTTTAGGTGACGATATAAACGTATTTTTCAAAATGATGACTTCAAAATCGGTCAAAATTATATCCTGTTGTTTATATTGTAGCTGATTAACAAACGAAGTCCTCATCCTCCATCGATTAAAAGGCCGCCCTTGATAGTTTGTATTCCAGTGCATAACAAATAATTGTTAAACATTTTCTGCGACTCCAATTCACTAATAGCACAATAATAACTTTTCGGTATTGTAGGGTATACTACTTTTTAATTCTGATTGCAATAGATATTTTCTGAAATTCAATTGATATTTTTCGAAATACATTTGATAATTTCTGAAATACATTTGATGTTTTCTGAAATATATTTGGTATTTTCTGAAATACATTTGATTTTTTCTGAAATACATTTGATACTTTCTGAAATACAATTGGAAAAGATGTAGATGTTTACACATCTCCCCTGTGATCGGACTCACATTGATTTTTTTTATTTTTAACAGCCGCCAGAGGGCGTTTTTTTTTGCATTTTTGTGGATTTTTTTCACCTTTTTGGGGAAAATTGATGACATTATTGCACAAATATTCAGCGCTGAAAATTATGTAGGGTACCCATTTAAGACCTATACCAATTATTTTATTTACAATTTGATTGAACAAATAACACAAACTTTTTGACTTATATTAGGTTGGGTCAATTATTTTTACCGCATGGGCTCATCGCGATTCTGGTACTATGGGCCATAACAAGTATATTTGCCCAAGGAACCGTACCTCTAAAATCGATTTCGAACCCCCCAATATTTCGATGAAAAAATCGATTTATGTCGTATATGGGTACCCCACATAATTTTAAAGTCTTCCTCCAGGATTATATCATTCTTCCATTCAAACTATGGGTTATATCACATTATTGTTAACATTTAAGCGTGGATTGTATTTTTGTCAATATAAGAGTGTAGTATACTCCTGTAAAGTTTTAAGCGTAGATTATGTTGTTACGTATTAAGTCTTGAGCGAGGATTATATTATTTTCAAGTCTAAAGCATGGATTATGTTACGAAATATTAAGTGTGTATTTTATATTCTTTTCTAGTCTTAAGCGTGGTTTGTATTATTGTCAATTCAAGTCGAGCGTGAATTATATTATTATCAAGTCTTAATCCTGGATTATATCATTCTCCAGTTTAAAACATGCATTATATATTGTTGTTGAATCTTAAGCGTGGATTATATTATTTAAAATTTAAGCGTGGATTATATTATTCCCCAAGTTAAGCATGTATTTTATTATTGTCAACCCCTAAGCATGTATTTTATTATTGTCAACCCCTAAGCATGGACTATATTGTCATATATTAAGCGTGGATTATATTTTCATATATAGTAAGAGTGCGTTATATTAATTTCCAGTTTAAGTATGGATTATATTATTTCCAAGCGCGGATTATATTATTCTCCAATTAAAGCGTAAATTATATTACTTTTAATCCCAAGAACGCATTGAAATACTGTCAAGTCTTGAGCGTGGATAATATTGCCAACACTAAGCGTATATTTTATTCTTTTCTAATCTTAAGCGCCGCACAGTGGCGCCATTTGAGTTTTTTCGTTGCAAAAATCATATCTTTTGAACCGAATAACGTAATTGAACAGTTTAAACAGCATATGATAGATAACTGTTCAGCCTATGAGCGTTTGAAAAGGGTGCTACGCTTTGTAGGGGCCTACTTATGGGTTATCAAAGTTAAAATTTGTAGAAAAATGTATTTTATGGTAACTAAAAAAATTTTTTTTTACATTTTTAGATTGTTTTTATTTTTTTTTTCTTTAGGGTTTTATATTTTAACTATTACCCAACAAATTAAAAAAAAATTACTTCTTTTTTAAATTTATTTTTTCAATTTTCTGTAAAATATTCATCACAATTCGTAAGAGAAGGTATATCGAAAAGACTAATCATTTCTAAACCATAATTATTTTCAAACTCTATTCGTGATTTCACATGCCGCAGGGAAGAAATAAGTGGATCGGAAGATGCTGCCAACATGTTGAAGAGGTCCTCATTTTGCCTTACCCTTGATGCTTGGAATGTGTTCTGCAATCTATATTTTTTATAAAATTTGTTAAGAGACTCCTGTGCTTCTTCAGAAAGCTCTCCAATTGGCAAAGACTGGTACTCAATTATATCTTTGCCATGCGCCAATATTTTATGGACGGTCGGGGTCAACTTCTTCTGTGAATACATTTCTGCTAAAAGAGATGCAGTTTTCGATGCATATTCTCCATATTTTGTAGAATTGACATTTTCTTTGCAGTTTAAAACAATCAAGATCGTTCCCAATCATTTCACGATTTGATTGTCAATTCCAGTGATTCTAATTACTGCCTCATCATTTTCAAAAAATCTCCTAGAAGTGTTTCCATCGTTTGAGTTACCGTATCCGTGCTTGGGACAGTCTACTTTTAGTCCAACTTGTTTAAAAAAAAGCATCCTGTATTTGCTTCTTTTTGATCTTTTCCTTATCCTTTATTGATGTATTTTCATCGAAGTTTTCCCCCTCTTGTGGAAGGGTATACGCCAGTTTTAGCAAGAACTCCAAACAACTTATCCTTGCGTGCAATGGTGACATTCCATATTCGTAATTCTCCTCGTTTGTAGAATCGTTTAAATTACCAAAGTTCTTCTGACTCTTTTTGCAAATCGGGCATGACAATGTTGAGGTTGTTCCTGTCAGTTCGTTTACGACTTTTCCATCAACCATGGTCAGGTGGAACTCGTAATTGCATTCAATATATTTTCCTTCTCCAATTTGCAGCTTTGTAGGCTTAATCTGGCTTATGTGTTCTTCAATGTCCTTCACCATGGTCCTTATGAGTTCTGCCGATTCCCTTGCAAACTGAAACATTATTGGTCGGCAATAATGCACTGATGACGAACGTGGATTTTTCCAGTGTAGGGAAATATCAGATTTTAGCCGCAAAGGAACAACAGATGCCATAAACATATTTCAGCCGGTATTGTAGCGTCATCGGAAGATATCCTTTGCTTATAAACGCTTTGTCCGGATGATCCATCGAAGCCCCATTTGCTGATCAATGTCAGTTTCTCAGGAAGACTCTCCAACAACCGTTTTGCTGTTTGGCCCATGAGATCTTGCAGATGGGCTTTCACAGAGACTTCCGTAAATTCCGTATGCAGTGGTCGTGAATTTATTTTGGCTTGCGTAATATGCTCGTATCCTGGTAAAACGTCAGCCTCTTGTCGCATCAAGGATGCCCTTAGTATCTCATAATCCAGGCATTATGCTTATTTTGCAATATATAAGCTTATGCTACCATGCCTAAAAATTTACCTGTTCCCTGCCATACATATGGATTTAGGCTGAATTATGCAATTTTGATATTATGCTCGTGGCTAAATAAGATTTGTGCCTACCTGGAGGGACCATAAGTCAATATTGTTCTTGACCATTTGTACTCCAAAGTAATTTTTAAGTGAGGTGCGTACCTGCGAATTTCAATGAGTTGTTTTTTGTGCATCCTGTGTCTGTAGCAGAATATTGGGAGTAGAGTTTGGCAGAGGCTCACAGGTAGACAACCGACTTAAAATGCAATTTTCAAACTATTAGATCAAACTACTGTCAGTCAAAACATGTAAGGGATGCACGCCATACAGTTTCTGCAACCATGTCTTTTTAATCTTTTTTACCTCTAGAAGCCAAACGGGCACGTACGGGCAGATAAAACCTTTTGAATTATGTAAAGAAATAATCAAAGAACATGTTTTGCAAATATGGCAAATATAGAAAAATATAGATTTTAAATAGTGATAGTTTTTAAATAGTGATTTACCAGGAGAAAAACAAAGCAAACAGTTAATTTTTTTTTTATCATTATACATTTAATAAATACATCAATCAATACAAACAAAAAATAAGGCGATTCGTTATCTATTTTTCGTGATATTACACCTGAAATCGCAACAAATTGACTAAAAATTGTGTGTTTTTTTGAAAACCGAAAGTCGGTCAACTTTGAACGGTTATATCTTCTAAACTAAAAATGTGATATTATTAAGAGTAGCATATTTGCAATCGTTGAAAAGTTTCCTATAACATGGGTTTATTCAAAACTTCATTGGCGCACATGAAAATTTTGATTTTTGCAACCTCGTTTGCTCTACCGGCGCCACTGTGCGCCGATTATACTGTTAAGTCTTGAGCGTGAATTGTATTAAAGTTAAAAACATTTTTTAAATCAATCCTACATGGATTGTAGTGTTATTAAGATTAAGTCTTGAGTGTGTAAAAATTTAGTATTAGTGGAGCCGTTTCTTTTCTAAAGTATATTATGTAAGGGCGTGTCGAAATGCTGTTTTAAATTAAAGAAAGCTGTCAAATTCATAACTAAATAATTTTAATATTGAAATAAATTATATAAAATGCAAAATCTCCGCATAAATATGCCTTATAGTGCCGATAACATCACAGCATTAGCGTAATGAGTCTATTATTTATATTTATCAATTTATATTTGAGATTTTCTACAAAAACCTCAACAATTACAAAAAGTAAAGTGATTTTTTTTCATAAAATTATTTAATTAATTTTTCTAACTTTTCCATTGCAGTTTTTACGCCTCATATTGGTTCAGCTACTAAGAGGACTCGTACTGATATGGCCACCATTGCTGCTCATAACGTTTTAAGAGGTTTATCAGGACAACCCATGTTATCGCCGGCATATTAAATTGCATTTTAAGAAAAACACTGCATGTATGCCCAGCAACTTTTAAATACTTAATGGAATTTTTATGGAAAAATACCTGTTTATTTTTATTAAAAAGGTTGAATAAAAAAACTTAAAACACGCCTTAACTAATAAGTAGTTTAATTGATTTGTATTGTAGAATACGAAAAAAAAACTGATTTTTTGTACGAGATGTCACAAAAATATGTACATAATATTAAATATAAAGAGGAACTGTTCAATAGTTGAAATATTCGAAATATAAGTTTTAAATTTACTAAGAGCTTTATTTACATCTCTTAGATTAACTAACTGGGAGACTATTAAAAAGCTCCAACAAACAATGACTCTTATCACTCTCTTTAAAAATCTAGCGGAATTTTTTATCAAACACATTTTTATGCCACTTTAGTTTACTCTTATCATTAGACATGAATCAACATGTCCACCGCACGTCGTGTTTATAAAATTTTAGTTTCCCATCCCGATATTCCCACACCCGTTTTGGAATATCTGCGGCAACGCGGTTGTGATATTGTTCAATGTCAGAATGTTCCACCCCTGCGTTCGGAAATTTTACAAAAACTACCCGGTGTAGATGCTATTTTTTGGGCACACTATCAACCTTTAAATGCGGAAATATTAGATGCGGCCGGTTCACAATTGAAGGTGGTATCCACCATGTCATCTGGTATTGATTATGTCGATGTGCCCGAATTTAAAAGACGTCAAATGCCTTTGGGCCATACTCCAGGTGTAGTGAAAAATGCTGTAGCGGATTTGGCCATTGGTTTAATGATATCAGCTGGCAGATTTTTTCATGCCGGTAGGCAACAGATAGAAAGGTAAGAAGGTTAAAGAAGTCATTTAGCAGAGATCTTTACTAAAACAAAACAATAACAGCTGTTTAGAGAAAAAGCTTTTGGCATTTCAAAGCTTTCAATAATTAACCCAATAATGAAGAATGCGGATGAAATAAAAAAGTTAAATTTATTAGAACCGAAAGTTTCATATAGTTTTATTTTTGATAAAAGAAAATATTTTAAAACGTTTCCAATGTTTATAAAACAGATTTTATATGAAAAAGATATAACAAATATCAATAAAGTTTTATTGGTTGAATTGGTGTATTTACATAAAACTAAACAACATGAATTCGTTTATAAAATACAACACTACATAAGTATTACGGGAAATTTTATGTTTGGCAAAAATAAAATAATTAAGTTTGTGATCACTCTTAAATTAAACAAAAAATTTTATTTTGATGAATGCAAAATTTTTCATTGTCACATCAAAAATAATCCAATTATATTAAAACAAAAAGTAAAAAAAAAAGAAGCTATTGCCCACTTGAAATAAGGGATCGTAGCAATTATACCTTTTGAAAAAAAATCAAAAATAACAAGTAAGAAAATTATAGCCGGTCTAGACCGACTATACGATACCCTATACCATGCGTTTAGAGACCCTATCTCTGAGGCCCAACTAACTGGATATAGAAAATAAGCATAAACCAAATTGAGTGGCATTTTTATTAATTTCTTTGGCTGCAGATATGACAAAGTTCATATCGGATGCTATATCTATATGGGGACTAGGTCCACACATGGACCGATTCTGACCATGGTTGGTAAAGTCTCTTGTATTTTGCAAAAATATATACAAACAAAATTTGAGAAGAATCAGTGCAATATTTTTGTTTTTTGATAGATTTAAGTGAAGATCGGGAAGAAGCTCTATATGGGGCCTATGACTAAGAGTTGGCCAATAGGGATTATTTTTGGACTACTGATTAATGGATGTAATATATACATACAAACCCAATTTGACTAAGATTTGTATGATAAATTGGACCTTATGGCAATATATGTTGATTTCATAGGGGTCATTTGTATGGGGGCTAGGTCTGAACATGGACCGATTCTCATCAATTTCAATAGCGTTCATGCCATGGCCGATAAAAGATTAAATACCAAATTTCATTAAAATATATTCATATTTGCGACCTGCAGTTTGATTACAAGCTTTACATGGACACACAGACGGACGGACGGACGGACGGACATCATTAAATCGAATCAGATAGTGATTCTGATGCGATCGGTATAATTAGAGATGGGTGTAGGTATAATATTTTTGGTTGTTACAAACAGCAGCACAAACTCATTATACCCAAACCACATAGTGGTATAGGGTATAAAAATTACGGAACTGAGAATAGTGGAAATTAGAAGTATAAAAGCATAAATAGGCTAAAAATTTAAAAGTAACGATTGGAATGTTTGTTACTGTTGTAACTTCTGATTCAGATTCTTAACTACACTGCTCGTAGTTCCGACTTTAGTGAGTGCGTTGAAGTGCATGACGAAAAAGTGCAAGTACAAGTGTATACGCAGGTTCAAACCTCACGGCCACCCTCAGAAGATTAAGTTATGATTCCTAGAAATATATATTTTCTTTTCCAGCAATCTTGAGTTGCAAACATAAGCAAAAAAGTGAGAAATCCCATTGGAATTAATAATAAATGTGTATTAATTTTAAAATTAATTTTTGTACATTTCTCACATTTTTTTTTTTATACTTGCTCGAAAAACAAAAAATTAAAAAAAACTTACATTTCTGCTTCAAAAAATAAAAACATAAATATAAATTCGTTTCTACTCGAAAAAATAAAAAATAACTGTCGTTTCTGCTTCCAAAAAGGCAAACAAAATAACTTTTATTTCCGCTATAATAATAATCACAATTATAGAAAGCAAAGCATATCCTGAAATACTAGTTCAAAAGAATAAAAATTGTTTAATTGTTTCAGTGCTACTACATCTACTTCAATATGCTATATTTTTTTGTTATACAATTTAAAAATAACTGTTATTTTTAGTCCCCTGCATGAAATTGAATTGGGTGCTAAGACTTGGCTACAGATTTATGAAGTTAACTCTTCAATAATTTCAATAAAACCAGCAGGTGGTCTACAGAATGCTGTGTTTAAACGAATATTACAAACTGACTATAAAAAACAAGTGTGTTAAATTCGACTGTACCGCATTTTTGATACCCTTCACCTCGATTTGAGTATTGATAAGCTAGTATTGATAGTATTGAAGAAGCTAACAATTTGTTTAATTTACTACCAAATTATTTCAGCAAATACACAAAATTTTTTTTTATCATTTTTGGAGTTATCTCCTTATTTTAGACCATATCTTGACACAGTGATGCCCGATTTAACCCATTTTATATACCAACTTGCTCGTACTAACGACAAAAAATATTATTTTAATTTTACCCAGGTAAATGGTTTATTTTGTTGAATGACCGTAATATCAAAAGACAGACAGACCGATGCATGTACGGACATTATATGGACTCGAGATGTTATAGGGATTCAGAATACAAATACTTTATGGGGTCGCAATTCATTGTTCACTGCGTTACAACAGAATTCCAATAGTCACAGTAAGGAATCATATTTTCCAATGTTTTGAGAGCTAAAAATTATGCGGTATTTCAAAATAAAAGTTTCTAAAAATCTTGGCAATTTTTGGTTTGCCATATACCAGGAAAAGTGTTTTTTTTTAAGTTCTTTAAAATAGTTTAAAAAAAGTTATTTTTTATAAAAGATCCTTGTTTGAGAAAAGGTAACTTTCTAAGAAAATGTACTATAAGAAGAAAATTATACTTTTAAAAACGTACTTTTTTTTTTAATAAGAGTACTTTAAAAAATATTTTTTTAAGAAAATGTACTTGATGTTTTTTTAAATGTTATTTTTAAGAAAAAAATTTTTTTTTTAAACTAGGTACTTTTTTTCTCAAAAAATTATACTTTTTAAGGAAAGGTACTTAAAAAACCAGGTATATTCTTAAAAAGGTATTTTAAAAAAGGATGCTTTAAGGAAGATACTTTTTCAAGAATGGTACTTAAAAAAATGTTTTTATTGAAAAACAACTTCTCTTGTTATAAGGATCAAGAAAATACATGGTTTATGGGCTCTAGAATTTACTTTGATGCGTTATAAACGGAATGACAAACTGACGTATACCCTCTGATATATACACTTTGATTTAATTAAAAAAAAATTTATTTGAATTTTATATTTTTCTTAGGACATCTGAAAATTTATAAACAATTCCTAATAAATAAATAATCATCTAAACTATTTGGAGAAATCATCCTGATTATTTTTTAATGTTAGCGCTTAATTTTAAAATTTCGGGCTATCCCCGAAAAAAAGTATAAATCTTTTTATTTGGTAAAAAGTTCTATATTGTTAATGCAGGGTAGTTTTCGTGTACTGTTGCTAGGGGATCGACAGAATTCATAATTCCAACAAAATGGAACTCATGTTACAAATAAAACCGTGCTCACAATGGAAGACTGGAAATTTTTTTCAATTTTATTTAAAAAAATATATGTATTCAAATAGAAATAAAATGTTACAAATGACAAAGGTAAATTCATTCAAGAGACTCACTTCAATTATTAAGGTTTCACTTTAAAATTATTTTTATAATTTTTTAAATACTTTAATAATTCTTCATCTCTTAGAAACTTTTCCGCTTTCTCTGGCCAATTTGTATTGTTTAGAGACCTTGGACTAGGATGGGCTAAACGCAAAATTATTTTTGCAAAATTAAGATTTTTGTAAACATTTAAATACATCACCCACAGCTGCTACAATTTGTGGTTGGAACAGCTGTAAAAGATTGCCTGTTGTTCATAAATATTAAAATCGAAGTTGAATTGTGTAGGGACTCATCAATTCAGTGGGTGTTATATTTTTACCCATGCAATCGAAAAATGCCAAGGTGCAAAAATTGTGTACAAAACATTGTTAAGACGATGCATCTAGAGATCCATTATGTCTTAACCACTACGCTCGTCTCTGGTTGTTTCTAAGCCCTGAGTAGGTCTCTTGTTTAACACTAGCATATACAAGCTCTAGTATGTATACATTTCGTTTGTTCTCACCCCAGTTTGGCACATGCCATCAGCGTCCGGATGCATACCAATAAATATTACATTTTTAAATCCCCTTAGCTAATGACACAAATATTTGGAATGTAGTTAGTTACAATGTAGTAGTAAAATATCTTCATGTCTTCAATAAGTTGCTATTATTCTCATTTACGGAGATGTCTTCATTAGTAATGACAGTGGTTGATTTTGTTTCTAACTTATTCTTTAACATTTTTAGTACAAATTAACTTAAATATTAAATTTATAAACAAGTTTGCCTTTAGTTTTCTTTTGTTTGGTTTTTTTATTCAGGGTCAAAATCTTAGTGAAAATGTAGAGATATCCCACGTGGTAGTTTCTTCATAAGTCAATTAGTATATTCTCGTTGAAGACAATCTTTTGCGTATTTTTTTTTTTCTAAATAATAACGTTTTCTTCCAATTTAATGATTCAGATAAACTGAGCCTTATTATATATACATATCGATGGTTTAATATAAAAAAGCGTAACTCGATTTTTTGTTAGTATACAGGAGAAGGAAAAAAAAGTTAATAAAATCCGTAAAATTTTAGTTACAAAAAAAGTTTTAATGCAATTTTGCCTATATTATTTCTCATTTAAAGAAAAATTTGATGCAAGGTGCATCTCACATTTGTCTACCAGAATAAACAAAAAACACTATTTTGAAAAAAAAAATGAGTTACGCCTTTTTACATTAAGCCATCGATATATATTATGTTAGGTGCTTGCCAATGTTGTAGACTTAAGATATGCTGCGTTCTTTTGCTTCCATATTTATTTGAAATTTATTTATATTTATTTAGATTATCTTTGGTTTGATCCGCTTAACAGATGATTTTTGTTTATTTCAAGAGTTGGTCTATAAAGCTCTCTCTTTTGTTAAAATATTGTCATATTTGGAAAACATAGAGAATTAAATTTATTTTTTACATATTAAAAGGGAGTTTTCACTATTAGATTTTGTGGTAACAAAAAATAACACAATACAATATAAAATCTAACCAAGTGATGCCAACTTTTGATTTTAAGTTAAATTATGTGAATATATTTTATTTTCATTTATTGACTCCAAAGACTACTACCTAGGAATTATTATCGAACTTAAATTTTTTGGTTTTACTTTGCATACCATGAAGTCAAATTTTGTTTTCTGAAATACATTTGATACTTTCTGAAATTCAATTGAAGTTTTCTGAAATATATTTGATACCTTCGGAAATACAATCGATACTTGCTGAAAATCACTTAATGTTTTCTGAAATTCAATTAATATTTTCCGAAATTCAATCGATATTTTCTGAAATACATTTAATATTTTCTGAAATACATTTGATAATTTCTGAAATGCGATTGATACTTTCTGAAATACAAGTGATACTTTCTGAAATTTAAATGATGTTTTCTTAAATACAATTGAAATAAATA